>OLKM01001145.1:0-117500 GCA_900291075.1 Melanogrammus aeglefinus | reverse complement strand
AAACGATTCATTGAGGCTTCAAACAATCAACCAATCGCACGATCCCCAATAATAGTTGTAAAATACTCTAAATAATGTGTTGTATTCCCTAATAAGTTAGGATTAGGGCCAAGGTGACGTAACGGAACAGAGTTGATTTGTTATTTGGTGTTTGATGTCTTCCAGATGAGCTGCCATCCCATCAGCGGGCCCCGTGAGGGGCCCCTCGCTCTACACCCCTTCCTGTGTGTCAGCGCCCACAGCAGACCTCCACATTATATCACCATTAATTACTGAGCACCAGCACACACACGGAGGAGGAGGTGGTGCTGCTCCTCACAGCACACATACATACACTGTATAGATACAGTATATATATATATATATACAGAGGTTAAATTGGGCCGGGGCTGTCCGGGGCGGAGCCCCGGCACATAAGCGGCCGGGTCTGGAGTTCTGCGCAGCAGATCAGCTCCAGCCGATTTTGGCAGTCTGCCTAGTCCATCACGAGCAATGTTGTCCTACTCATTTACAACTTTTCCATTGCAAATCTATGTTGTTTTAAAACACAATTCTAAATAATGGAGTAGGGATAGGCTGGCCTAGACATCTGGAGCAAGTTTGAGAAGTAGGCATATCGCGCACGAAACTTGCGCAGCAGCTCCTCCTCCCCCCAGATCAGACAACACAACGTCAAATCATTCTAACGGTCATCATCAGACATAATTATCGTAGTAGACAGGTGAATGGCGAGGTAAGAGAAACTAAATTAAACCAATAGGCTAATATCATTAGATATGGGCTTGCATTTTCATTTAGCAGAAAAATTAACATAATGCCTGGCACACACATAAAGACAATCGGGCTGATTTTGCCCCGATTTTCCCCCTTCCGAACACGGACAGACATCGCCCGATTATCTTAAGCTCTTAAGATTATTTTATAAGATTCTCTTGTAGTGTGTGGTGTGTTAAGAGTGAAATTCGGCCGACAATCGGCTCCGAAATCAGTCGGCGCCGACAATCGTAAATATTAAACATGTTCAATATTTACGATTGTCGGCGGAGAACGTTGTGGTGTCAAATCGTCTTGTGTGGGGGGGAAGCCGACAATCGGGATTCCCCATTGACAAACTTAATGTGTGTGGTGTGCTGTGTTTGGAATATCGCAGGACTCCACACACAATACGATCAAAACTGTTAAATCACAGATTTTTTATCTTCATGTGTGGGGTCTCTCACAGATAAAAAATCGGTTGAGATTTATAAAATCTTTATGTGTGTGGCAGGTTTAGAGACAGAGAGTTAGAGACAGAGAGCGCGCGCAACACAGCTACACAGCAGGTTAGATTTAAAAGCCCGCGTTAACATGATGGTGACGTAGCCTATCGGCTTAAAGGTACAATCCCGGGCGGCTGGATTTACTGGACTAACGATTTATTTTTCGAATTGAATCACAAAAGCCACGCCCCCCCTGCTCGGCTCGTGCGCGTGCTTCATTGCAGTCGGAGACCGTTACATATTAAGCAACATATAAAAAATGCTAATTTCTTTAATGTGCTAATATAACGAATATCATGGATTTTTTTTTTTGCAACCTTAATTTTGGCTCTGCGTACTCTGCGTATGGGGAGCGGCGGCCCCTCCGGATCAGAGCCCCCCCACATAGAAAATCCCAATTTAACCACTGTATATACATATATATATACTGTATCTATACAGTATATATATACTGTATATACATACATATCTCCACGCCTCCCTGATGGGTAACCGCTCGACGAGCACTGAGCTGATTGATGCCACAAACACTTCAGCGCCGCAAGGCCCAACCCTAACCTCCATCATCTCTGGAGGCGGAGGAACCAGAGCCAAACCTCCACCTCCCTAGGTTGGGGTTAGAGGTGGAGGAACCAGAGCCAAACCTCCACCTCCCTAGGTTGGGGTTAGAGGTGGAGGAACCAGAGCCAAACCTCCACCTCCCTAGGTTGGGGTTAGAGGTGGAGGAACCAGAGCCAAACCTCCACCTCCCTAGGTTGGGGTTAGAGGTGGAGGCACCAGAGCCATTGGTTTTCGGTTGGGACGATGACTTATATCTGATCCCGGTGTCACCCCGATCAGAAGCTACGGGTTAGCAGTAGATGTCTTTTGGTTATGAATCATTCGCTGGATTGTTTATGAGCCTGTTGAACCCTTTTCAATTTGTGCTTTTGTATATTTTATCGCTTACCAGTTGGTTATCTCAACCGACCCAAAGGTTGGGAAACCTGGAATATACACTGATAGGACTGAACAGAATATACACTGTTAGGACTGAACAGAATATACACTGTTAGGACTGAACAGAATATACACTGATAGGACTGAACAGAATATACACTGTTAGGACTGAACAGAATATACACTGTTAGGACTGAACAGAATATACACTGTTAGGACTGAACAGAATATACACTGTTAGGACTGAACAGAATATACACTGATAGGACTGAACAGAATATACACTGTTAGGACTGAACAGAATATACACTGTTAGGACTGAACAGAATATACACTGTTAGGACTGAACAGAATATACACTGTTAGGACTGAACAGAATATACACTGTTAGGACTGAACAGAATATACACTGTTAGGACTGAACAGAATATACACTGTTAGGACTGAACAGAATATACACTGTTAGGACTGAACAGAATATACACTGTTAGGACTGAACAGAATATACACTGTTAGGACTGAACAGAATATACACTGTTAGGACTGAACAGAATATACAAGCAGTTTAATATAAAATCACAATCTGGCTGCTTCTCTTTACGCTGTGCTCTCATGGTATTCCGGTATTCCGTACACACCCCTTGGCCTATGTAGGCCAACGGCGCCTGGGATAACGAGAGATTGACCGATTCTACACAGTCGCTGAACACACCCTGATGGAGCTGAATGGAGACACATCCTCAAAGAGATGAATGATAAAGGCTCATTCTGTTGCGGGGGGTCGTAGCTGTGTGTTGTGCGCTCAGCATTGAGGATGCTCAGGGATGTGTGTTCAGCATCGTGTTCGTTGTGCGTTCATGAATCACTCTGTCATCACGCTCCGGTGGCGCTGGGTGCACAATACGGAGGCCTCGGGTCGGACCTGAGGTCATCCTGACGCAGAACATCTGTTCAGCGCACGGCTTACTGCCCGTCCCGTGACTAGCGCAGAGAGAGAGCGCACGAGGTAAGCTAGTTAGCGCTGAGGCTCGCAGCGCTATGCTGTAAAATCTGAGGCTAGCTAGCTATCTCTTTGATATGGGGTCCTTCAATTATTCAAATGGATAATGTGTGTTTGGAGACATCGAGCTGAGAGAGGAAATACGAAAAGGAAATCTATTGCAGTATATAAGGATTACACTTTAAAGTGTTTGTGTGTGTGTCCATGTGTGTGTGTGTGCGTGTGTCTGCGTGTGTGTGTCTGTGTGTGTGTGTTCATGTGTGTATATGAATGCGTGTGTGTGTGTGTGTTTGTCTGTGCGTGCGTGCGTACGTGCGTGTGTGTGCGCGCGCGCGTGTGTGTGTGTGCGTGCAGGCGTGTGTGTGTGTGTGTGTGTGTATGTGTGTACGTGCGTGTGTGCGTATGTCTGTGTGTTCATGTGTGTGTATGAATGTGTGTGTGTGCGTGCGTATGTGCGTGCGTGTGGTGTGTGTGTGTTGGGGGGGGCCCTGCTCTGGGTCCACTAATGATCCAGGAGGAGCAGCTTGGCCCTTGGGGGCTGAACTTGTGGCTCCAGCTCCTCCAGGAAGCTCCCAGAGACCAGTGATCCCATTAGCCCGCTCATATGACCGCCGCACCTCTCCACCAATCACATTTCACCCCCCACACACACACACACACATCCCGGATGCACAGATGTACGGCTGCACCTCGCAGACACACACCATCCACCGGAGCGCTCCTTCGGGGCCGGCACACGGACCACATCGGGCCCTTCACATCGCGCCCTTCCCCTGAGCTGCTCTACAGCACGGCTCCATGCAGAGGGCTGCTGGACCCACGGCCAACCTCCGAGGGTCATAGGTCACCTCGCTCACCGTCGAGGTGCTCAGACGCAGCTGACGATCTTTCAGCCGTGAATCGATGTTTCATGTTCGGAAAGAAACACAACATCCTGGCCGTGGGGTTCTGACAGCATGGGGCTCTGTTGTTGTCCAGAAGGGTGTAGGACTTTGGTTGTTGGAAGCGATACTGTAGAACGTGTTTTTTTGTATTTCATATAAACTTTATGAATTCTACTAAAAAAAAAGAAGTGTTTAAAGTATTGCATTGTTTTAAGCAGTAATCATGTATGATGTTACTCTTACCACCTTACCAAAACAACCGATATAAATGAAACACACTCGTGGACTCAAAGACTGAAAGGCGGATCAGCCAAAGAGGAAAAAAATCTCAAACTACAGGCACAAATAAATAGATTTGGTTGTTGGACGATAATTAACAATTACACATCTAGTTATTGTTTGTTTTGGTCCAAAGTGGTCGTCATGACGCCAGCCATGTTTGTGACTCCAAATGGTATTAGGGAGAGGAGGGGGGTTTGGGGGGGGGTTGCCACGACGACTGCTCACCGGACAGCAACATGGGGTCCTTGTCGGCAGACTTGCGGACGTGGTCGGACTCGCCGGTCAGGGAACTCTCGTCCAGCTTCATGTCGTTACCCTGGATCAGAATACCATCGGCAGGCAGGAGGTCACCTGAGAGGAGGAGGAGGAGGAGGAGGAGTAATGATGATGAAATACGATGAAAGGTTTGGTAAGGATACTAATCCCCAAACGTGAAGAACAATTAGGATTAAGAATCTTTAGGTACTCAGTCTTGTCTTTGAGATTACATTCTTTGCATTTTGACGTGGCGCTGCAGCATGCGGTTTAAAGTCTTTTATACACATGGATGGGACTTCAAGGTATCTGCACGTTAACTTTCAGCGTATGAGCGGTGGTAAGTAGTTTGGTCTTTGGGTCCCAGAGGGAACGGCCGGTCGCCCCTCATTGGACCTCCTCCGGAAGTTATTAGACCAAATAATTGCAGAGGAAAGTAGGAGAGATCGATAATCAGATAGTTGAACAATATGGAGCGCGCTCGTCTGACCTTCTAACCTGGAGTGTTTCAGGACTTCATAAGCAGTGCTGTGGCGATCCACTAAGCAGAAGATTCCCAAAGTCCCTTGGACTCCACTACCTCCAGGGACCACGAATCAACAAATGCAAATGAATCCCCACACTACTATTATTTATTATCGACCTATACGCAACCTAGACACAACCTTTACGCACACAGCAGGTCCCTGACCAGCCCTGAGGGGAGGAGTCTAGTCCTGAAGGACGCTTCATACTGACTGCCCTCCGGACACGCCGTTGATGAACTGTATCAAGGCCCGCCTACTCGTCAGGAAGAGGTCTTGATTGACATGCAAGCAGAACCAATCACGGACCGCATGGGGGGGTCTGGGCGGGGGGGTGGGAGGGGGTCTGGGCGGGGCTCTGGGGGTACTGACCGTACTTGACCTGGGCCACGTCCCCCACCACGATGTCGGCCACGGGGACCTGGATGACGGTGCCGTTGCGGACCACGGCGAAGCGCTGCTCCAGCTCGATGCGGCTCTGCAGCCCCCGGAACTGCTTCTCCTTGGACCAGTCGTTGAAGGCCGTGACCAGCACCACGCAGACCACCGACAGCAGGATGGCCGCGCCCTCGATCCAGCCCGCCTCGGCCTCGCCCTCGTCCTCCCCCCCCGCCGCCATGTTCCCGCACGCTGTGGGGGAGGGGGGAGGGGGGAGAGAGGGGGAGTGGAGAGGGGAGAGAGGGGGAAGAGGAGAGGAGGAGGAGAGGGAGAGGAGGAGAGGGAGGGGGGGGAGGGGGAGAGGGAGGAGGGAGAGACGGGGGAGAGGAGAGGGAGGAGGGGGGAGAGAAGGGGAGAGGGAGAGGAGAGAGGGAGGAGGGAGGAGAGGGGGAGAGGAGAGGAGGAGAGGGAGGAGGAGGGAGAGGAGGAGAGAGGAGGGGCCGGGGAGGAGGAGAGGAGAGAGGGGAGAGGAGGGATGGGAGAGAGGAGAGATACCCAAAAGGTAAAGAATGAACACGCTCATAATAGATGCGGTAAACGTAAACTGTTAAAGCCCAGCATGTCTACTCAGTTTGGATTATATTTCATTATATTTGAATCACGTTTGATTAGATAGGAAACCAGATGTCCAGAACATCAAGCGGACACCCCAGCTCCATCCCCACACTCCCACTAGAGCCCCAACCCCTGACCTCTGACCTCAGAGCTCTGAGCCCCAACCCCTGACCTCTGAGCCCCAACCCCTGACCTCTGACCTCTGAGCTCTGAGCCCCAACCCCTGACCTCTGACCTCTGAGCTCTGAGCCCCAACCCCTGAGCTCTGAGCCCCAACCCCTGAGCTCTGAGCTCTGAGCCCCAACCCCTGACCTCTGACCTCTGAGCTCTGAGCCCCAACCCCTGAGCTCTGAGCCCCAACCCCTGAGCCTCTGAGCCCCAACCCCTGACCTCTGACCTCTGAGCTCTGAGCCCCAACCCCTGAGCTCTGAGCTCTGAGCTCTGAGCTCTGAGCCCCAACCCCTGAGCTCTGAGCTCTGAGCTCTGAGCCCCAACCCCTGAGCTCTGACCTCTGAGCCCCAACCCCTGAGCTCTGAGCCCCAACCCCTGACCTCTGACCCCTGAGCTCTGAGCCCCAACCCCTGACCTCTGACCCCTGAGCTCTGAGCCCCAACCCCCAGGTTCAGGGCTGGGGTGGGGGAGCAGACTTACCCTCAGTCTCCTCGCCGGGGGCCTGGTAGAATGAGAGGCCCAGGGAGATGATGGCGGCGATCTCCAGGATGATGAGGGTGACGTCCTGAAGGGCCTCCCACACCAGCTGCAGGAAGGTCTTGGGCTTCTTTGGGGGGATGAAGTTCTGGCCGAACACCGCAGTGCGCTTCTCCAGGTCCGCCACGTTGTCCGAGAGACCTTGGGAGCAGACAAAACATCGTTAACTGCTTTTAGATGTAGTTAGTAATTAGTTAACCCATATCTCTATTTGTAGCATGAATACAATATCTTTTTTATCCTCAAAGTCCATGTACATCATAAACACACCTGCTTTACAAACATAAACAAATACTGAATTGGGGGATAGATGATCAGCTTCAGAAAAAAAAACGAGCCCTCCTTATAATGTTCAGGCAGTGTGATGTACTACTGATGACTGCCGATAGAGTACCATCCTAATTTCTTCATCACCACTCCACAAACATTTCAGGAGGAGGAACGTGTCAAAGGGGTTTCCCAGGAGGAAGCTCTTCCTGTCGGAATATTAGTTTTGAAGATGTGCTTTTTTGTCCGCTGGGATCGCTGCAGTGTAAAAAAGTCAACACGCACAGTGTGTCGCTACTTATTCTGCTGGTCCAGCTTGGCTTATTCGCTGTCTCTGCAAAAGCCTTTGGGAGGATATCGGTGTTAGGTTAACCAAGTGCCATGAAACTGCTTCAGGGAACCTGTCTCTGAAACTGTGACTGTCCCGTGTGTGGTCGCAGTAGCCATTAGCTGCTGTCATTAGCGGTCTTGCTGGTGGCTAAACTGTGTTTACACTGCATGTCAAGAGTCATTATGGTTACATGACAGCAGAGGATTGTTTAAGGACGTTGGCCGGGGTAGATGATCTCAACTGGTTACCGTTAGTGGTGGATTATTTAGCATGTCCTGCTTTTATCAGAGCCACATACAGTGGATACAGAGACACAAACAAACATCATTCAGCAGCATTCAGGGGGCAAGGGAACCTTGCTCTTTGATCATACCTTTGCCTACCAGGTTAGGGTTAGTGTTAGCCACTAGACAACCCTTTCCATGAATATTTCTGAAAATGATGCGTGTGTCAGCAGTAACACTATGACCCTGGACAACTCAATCCTAACACTGAGTTCCAAAATTAGAAGAGCCATGGCCCATTGTCCGTACACACTGACCCTGGGTTCAGTTTCTGTACGCGCCCACAAAACTGCAGTTGGAGAGTTTTCCAACACGGCGGGAGACATTGCATATTTGTCATACCTCTTAAAAAGATGATAGTATTTTACCTATTCCTCCCAATAGTAAAACTTCGCCCGGCAATTTCTTTAATCTTCTCTTTTTTTCCAACCCCCAGAAAATAAATCCATGCTTTGTTTAATCTTGCATCTCTAGATCCCTTTTTTATTAAAAAGAGGAAGAACGTTCTCAGTTCAGGAGATGGAGATTCAGTTAAGACCTCGGGCCTCTGTGTTTGTATCCTCTCCAACATCCCAAAGGGACATCTCCCCGAGGATAACAGCATCGTATACATAAGAATAGTACACTACGCGGCCTGAGGCTCCTAGCAGGGCAGGAGGAATCTCCTCTTTCTAATCACGCGCTCCCTTCCTTCCAGCCCAGGCTCATATATATCAACAATGATAATACAATGTGGAAGATGTCTGCAGATATGGTATTTAATGGACGCAACACAAGGATACATATTCCCTATATCGTAGATCTTTTGGGGAGTGGAAGGACAGAACATGGAGGAATATGCCAACGGGATCCTCCTAGGAGCACATGGATCCCTTTGCATCCTCAGTATGGACCAAAAGCCCTCACTGCTGGGCTCATGGAAAGGGTGTAGTGTTAAACACCTTGATCCGAGTGCCAATACGGCTGGAGAAGGACGTCACCCTGTGGAGAGGGAGGGGTAGGGTTGGGTTAGGGTTAGGGTTAGGGTTAGGGTTAGCCCTAACCCTAACCCTAACCCTAACCCTAACCCTAACCCTATCCCTAACCCTAAGAAGGACGTCACCCTGTGGAGAGGGAGGGGTAGGGTTGGGTTAGGGTTAGGGTTAGGGTTAGGGTTAGCCCTAACCCTATCCCTAACCCTAACCCTAACCCTAACCCTAACCCTAAGAAGGACGTCACCCTGTGGAGAGGGAGGGGTAGGGTTGGGTTAGGGTTAGGGTTAGCCCTAACCCTAACCCTAACCCTATCCCTAACCCTAAGAAGGACGTCACCCTGTGGAGAGGGAGGGGTAGGGTTGGGTTAGGGTTAGGGTTAGGGTTAGGGTTAGCCCTAACCCTAACCCTAACCCTAAGAAGGACGACACCCTGTGGAGATGGAGCGCCTAAAGCCCCACATTTACTTACAGCAAGATCTAAATTGCTGTGTTGCCAAGGGATGTCAGTGCGGGGTTAGTCTGAGCTGGGCTGGGGGCCTTCTAGCGGGGGCCGGGGGTGAGTATGTAGCATCGGAAGACTCACACTCACACGGTAGCTGAGCTCTCAGCGGCGGGCTGTTTGTTTAACGGCATCACGGTGGGAGACGTCGAGGCCCAGAGTGAAAGCAGGTCCCCTGATATCGCCCCCCATCGCAGGGCGTCGTTTGGCTGAGCGCCCTGCACCCTCTGCTGCGATCCAAGCCCCACGAGGCTCAGAGCCTCCTCGTTAGCACCTCCGGGGCTGGACGGAGCCCAGGCCAAAACAACCGGCCAACAGTCACCGCTCCAACATCCTCACAAATCACCCCAAAGTGTCACTGACTACACCTTACAGTCGGTCTGAGTCCATTCACCCCTTCACTCATCTACATGGATGTACTACATGGAGTGGAACAGGCCTGGATTGAGGGGAGCCCCCCCCCACCCCCTCCCACCAGGCAACTGTGTCCGACCCACCAGTGAGATGGATTGGCCATGGAAGGGAGACAGATGGTGAAGTCAGTGTGTGTGTGTGTGTGTGTGTGTGTGTGTGTGTGTGTGTGTGTGTGTGTGTGTGTGTGTGTGTGTGTGTGTGTTGTGTGTGTGTGTGTGTGTGTGTGTGTGTGTGTTTGTGCGTGTTTGTGTGTGTGTGTGCCTTCTCAGTGGGGTGCGTGTGCGAGGACAGGCTGTTACCCCAAGCGCCCCCACCCCCACACCCCGCTACTACCATGTCTGTTTGTCCCTTCATTCCACCTGACGGACTGCTGACGGACTGCTGCGCTGCCAGGCAGGGGGGAGAGAGACGCCCCCCCTGGTGAAGTCACCGCTGATTAAAACAACTTCACACAAAGACAAGCTGCTGACTATTTTAAACTGCTCAACTGATTCATGAAAGCCACTTGCAGTGCTCCCTTTTTGTGTGCCGTTCGTGAGCAGCTCGGGGTTAGGTTAGGTTAGGGTTCTAACCCTAGGTTAGGGTTAGGGTTAGGTTAAGGTTAGGGTTCTAACCCTAACCTAACCTTAGGGCTCAAGGGTGCAGGTAGATGACGGGCGTCGGGGTTTGAACCCAGAACCTCTACCCTGAAACTTGGACATTCATTACACCCTAGATCTACTAAGTACTGCCCACATGCACAGCTTTTAAGAGACTTCTTATGGAGATGATTTCGCACCCCCTGATGCACTCATGCAACGCCACCCGCTAAGCACTCTGGGTAATTATAGTCTCTTTAATTATACATGGATGTGCCTGAATTCGTTTTTATGCTGTTTTTTGAAGTGCATTGGCATCTTTTGTATTAATAATTGTCGTCTCATTCGTCATAAAAAGACTTTCATCTCAAATGACAAGATGTAGCCATTTAAATCAAATAAGAAAGGCGATTGTTGGATCAAAAAAGCTTCAAGCCTTCAACTGCAATTCAATTGGTTTTATGTTCCTGCAGCAAATCACCACCTACAACAGGAGCTCGTTTGACTGTAAGTCAATGCACAGGCATCTCTCTGCTAATGCAGTACAGTTCTCTCCATAACCTTCCACTACAAAAGCCCACTGCATGTTGCCCGTGGAGAGAGAGGGGGAGGGAGAGAGAGGGAGAGGGAGAGAGGGAGAGAGGGAGAGAGGGAGAGAGGGAGAGAGAGAGAGAGGAGAGAGAGAGAGGGAGAGAGGGAGAGAGCCAGAAAGCGCTTTGTAGAACAGGACTTTCATGCCTGTCCATCACTCTCTTCTCTCTCTCCCTCCTCCCTCCTCCCTCCTCCTCCCTCTCTCTCTCTCTCTCTCTCTCTCTCTCTCTCTCTCTTCTCTTCTCTCTCTCCCACCTCTCTCTCTCTCTCTTCTCTCTCTCTCTCTCTCTCTCTCTCTCTCTCTCTCTCTCTCCCTCTCTCTCTCTCTCTCTCTCTCTCTCTCTCTTCTCTCTCTCTCTCTCTCTCTCTCTCACCCCACCCTCCCTCCCTCCTCCCTCCCCTCTCTCTCTCTCTCTCTCTCTCTCTCTCTCTCCTCCTCTCTCTCTCTCTCTCTCTCTCTCTCTCTCTCTCTCTCTCCTTCTCTCTCTCTCTCTCTCTCTCTCTCTCTCTCTCTCTCTCTCTCTCACACCCACCCAGTCGCTGATGGCGGCTTAGTAGCTTAGCAACCTAACGTGTAAGCCTTGCACATCGTCTAAAGTTATGTAGAAAGAAACGAGAGAGAGCTGCAGATTATTTAAATGCCGTGATTATCTCGGTAAAACAATGTACAGAATAAGGTCTCATTTGATTTGTTTTAATTCCACCTCAGAATGTTTGGGCCTCTGTGAGGTGCACCTTGACGGCGGTTATAGTAAGGGGCCGATTGATCCAGGATCTATTTTTTTACTTTATAGGGCGACAGAGGGTTATACATCACAGTCGGCTAACATACAGGGAGACTGCGTACATGGTACACACACTAACATCAGGAACAACAACACCATATACACTACAAAGCACACACACACACACACACACACACACACACACACACACACACACCACACACACACACACACACACACACACACACACACACACACACACACACACACACACCAATTGCCTAATGTGCTGGTAAGGAGAATGTAGGGAACAGTCTGTAAGCTGGTCCCAGGTAGACCCAGAGAGACCCAGAGAGACCCAGAGAGACCCAGAGAGACCCAGAGAGACCCAGAGAGAGACCCAGAGAGACCCAGAGAGACCCAGAGAGACCCAGAGAGACCCAGAGAGACCCAGAGAGACCCAGAGAGACCCAGAGAGACCCAGAGAGACCCAGAGAGACCCAGAGAGACCCAGAGAGACCCAGAGAGACCCAGGTAGACCCAGAGAGACCCAGAGAGACCCAGAGAGACCCAGAGAGACCCAGGTAGACCCAGGGAGACCCAGAGAGACCCAGAGAGACCCAGAGAGACCCAGAGAGAAGACCAGGTAGACCCAGAGAGAACCCAGAGAGACCCAGAGAGACCCAGGAGAGACCCAGGTAGACCCAGGGAGACCCAGAGAGACCCAGAGAGACCCAGAGAGACCCAGAGAGACCCAGAGAGACCCAGAGAGACCCAGAGAGACCCAGGGAGACCCAGAGAGACCCAGAGAGACCCAGAGAGACCCAGAGAGACCCAGAGAGACCCAGAGAGACCCAGAGAGACCCAGGGAGACAAAGGTAGACCCAGAGAGACCCAGAGAGACCCAGAGAGACCCAGAGAGACAAAGGGGGGGAGGGGGGACCCAGGCGGGGGAGAGGAACCCAGGGCCAGGGGGAGACCCAGGCCAGGGGGGGAGACCCAGGGGGGGAGGGGAGACCCAGGGGGGGAGAGCCAGGGGAGGAGACCCAGGGAGATCGAAGGCTCCCAGGGTCCACAGATCCATCGGTGTGTCAGTGCTGCTCTGCCTTTGGGATACTAACCCTAATCCCTATACTAACCCTAACGCTAACCCTAACCCTATATTAACCCTAACCTACTAACCCTAACCCTATACTAACCCTAACCCTATACTAACCCTAACTACTAACCCTAACCCTATACTAACCCTATACTAACCCTAACCCTATACTAACCCTATACTAACCCTAACCCTATACTAACCCTAACCCTAACCCTATACTAACCCTAACGCTAACCCTATACTAACCCTAACGCTAACCCTAACCCTATACTAACCCTAACCCTATACTAACCCTAACCCTATACTAACCCTAACCCTATACTAACCCTAACCCTATACTAACCCTAACGCTAACCCTAACCCTATACTAACCCTAACCCTATACTAACCCTATACTAACCCTATACTAACCCTAACCCTATACTAACCCTATAATAACCCTATACTAACCCTATACTAACCCTAACCCTATACTAACCCTAACCCTATACTAACCCTAACAACATACTAACCCTATACCTAACCCCTATACTAACCCTATACTAACCCTATACTAACCCTATACTAACCCTAACCCTATACTAACCCTATACTAACCCTATACTAACCCTATACTAACCCTATACTAACCCTATACTAACCCTAACCCTATACTAACCCTAACCCTATACTAACCCTAACCCTATACTAACCCTAACCCTATACTAACCCTATACTAACCCTATACTAACCCTATACTAACCCTAACCCTATACTAACCCTAAACCTACTATACCTAACCCTTACAACCCTATACTAACCCTATACGCCATACCCTAAACGCTAACCCTATACTAACCCTAACGCCTAATCCTAACCCTATACTAACCCTAACCCTATACTAACCCTATACTAACCCTATACTAACCCTATACTAACCCTAACGCTAACCCTATACTAACCCTATACTAACCCTAACCCTTTGGGAGAGATTACACCCATAACCCTATACTAACCCTAACCCTATACTAACCCATAACCCTATACTAACCCTAACCCTTTGGGAGAGACCCATGTGAACACAATGTGCACCAGGAGGAGAGCAGTTAGTTACTAAGTAATGCCGGCCGCTGAAGTGCATGTTGGATCAAAATAAGTTGTGGGCAAAAGTCATGAAGTGATGCCTTTAGGAACGTGAAAGGACTGAGTAGAAGAGAGACAGTGCTTCAGAGTGTTCTTCAAATGACCAAACTCTATCTTTTGTATTAGCATTGTGCAGTTTGCAGAGTGTGCAAAGCATCAAGTATCGTTGTTAATTATTTTAAAAACAGTTTAAACTGCATTCCCTAAACTACGACCTGCTTTAATAGCAATGACAATAAAACCTCATTTAAACAGTTTGATTGAATTTCCAAAACTATCCCCGTTTGAATCTGAACACCAGTTCAATGAATCGCCATCACCGTGAATTATAAATTGAAGTTGTATTCAATTCCCCAAACTACAACCGTGAACCGCTTTGAATTCAATTTGAATTAAACTCCCTCAAACCACCCCCACTCCGCCCCCCCAACAAGGGGCCCGGGGCCCCCCAGCGTCCGCTCACCGTCCGTGGGGGAGGTCTTCAGGCGGTGGCAGAGGCTCTCTGTGTCCGTGTACATCTCCTGGATCTTCTGCAGGGCCTCGGGCCCCCGCAGCTCCATCAGGTCCCGGAGGTCCTCCAGGGTCGCCCCGAAGTCCCCGGCGTTGTTCACCTCGACGCCGGAGTCCACCGGGCTCGTCACGGCGGCCATGGTCGGATGAGGGGGAGGGGGGGGTTGGACTGTCTTTGTCCCTCTAACGGGGTGAAGGGGAGCGGGGGTCCTGTGGGGTGGGGGTCAGGTGTCTCTTCTAATGCTCCCTAACGCTGGGGCTTCCACTGCCTGTCTGTCTGGGGGTCTCCGCCGCGAGCCGACTCCGGGAGCATCTTCACCTCATGCCCTCGCTGTGGTCGGTAGGGACAGACGACGGGAGAACATCTGGGGCCAATAGGGGGCTTTGTATTTAGGGTTAGTCACTGATGAGATATCAAAGTGGGAAAGACACTTTTGCTTACACATTTACGCCTAATAAATGGTATCTTTGTATTAAATATGATCTAATGTGTCTTCTGTGTGGTTCTGTGAGGAGATCAAACCGTTCCATGGGGAACAGTTAAATGGTGGACTTTCATAGGAAGGACTTGAGAGGGAAGGATGTTCAATGAAGATGGAAACATCTAGAAGCTGTGAACAGAGATAGAGAGGGAACGCTCATTAATGCTCTGAGGAAGTAAACGCTCTCTGTTGCAAATGTAAAAAATATGACTTGTCTAGCTAGCACGTGAATAGTGTGTCTTTGTTTTGGGCTGAAGGTTGAGAGGCAAAAAAATATTACATTACCGGCGTAACGTTAAAAAAAAGAAAAAATTGCTGACTCTGCAGTTCTGAGTTCAATCTTGCTCCATGTACTCGTTATTCATATTTATATGCAATTAACAGCTGACCAACAGACAGACCGTATAGATAAGCTAGATAATTAGACGGACAGACCGACAGACGACAGATAAAATGATAGATAGATAGATAGATAGATAGATAGATAGATAGATAGATAGATAGATAGATAGATAGATAGATAGATAGATAGATAGATAGATAGATAGATAGATAGATAGATAGATAGATAGATAGATAGATAGATAGAAAGATAAATAGATAGGACAGATAAACAGATGGACAGAATAGATAGACAGATATAAATATAGACAGACAGAGGGACAGTTATAAAAATACATCGATAGGAAGGCCACAAAAAACTGACAGATACCGAAAGATAAAATGGTTTTGAACGCCGTGAATCGTGATGCCCAAATGAAACGAGCCAATCAGAAGCGAGAATCCCTTTCCGCCAGGCGACGCGCAGAGCCGTGCTGCCGGCGGCGCCTCGCCAGAGACACTGGTACTCCCCTGTCCTCCGGTCCACCCGTCGCTCCGTACCGCATTTCCATGTTTAATGAATGGTCAGAGACAATAACCTCCCGTGTCGATAATCAACACGGACGTGCAGCACCGAAGGAGCGGGAGGCGTTGTTGAGGAGGAGGGATAGCGGATGGATGCCCTTACTCTAACCTTCACGTAGCGCTGGTTAACCTTGGTCTACACAACCCCACACCGCCACCCCTCGCTCGATGACAGGGGATCTTCCTCCTCACGCACGGGGGCTGTTCTAGACTCGATATAATCGAAGATTTGTCCTTTTTTTAAATTGCAGAAATTCAACTTAGTGTGGGCTTATCGAGGGGTTATCGTGGGGACAGATTCCCACTCGAATCAGAGAGAATCAGACCCATCAGAATGCATCACGTAGCGCCTCTACAGCGTCCAGGTCCAAACGGTCCTTGTCTCCTCCGGGGAGGGAGAACAAGTTGTCGCGGGGTTCTGACGAGGGGGGGTCGGATTCTACTGCAAGGTTATTCCCTGAGACACCGGCTTCTCAACGTGAAAGAAATAAATAAATCTCTGCCAGAGAAGCCAGATATAGGCATTAGGCTACAGCCTCGTCTAAATGCCCCTAGCCCCCTTTCTGTCATCCGGCCACGAGCATAAAGCAACACTGCACCGCAGGAGTGTGCAGGTCGAGTCCTCACTATGAGTTGTAATTTGAAGGAATTTATATAACCGCTAGAAAGAGGCCTGGTGGATGCAGCTTTATGGAGGAATGCTTTGAGCAGGAGGCTTTACATCCCATCCGCACCACGGATCATAGCACGACAGGTTCATCTCTGACATGACGCCCGGGTTTTGTAGGCTACTGGCTGCCTGTGCTGCAATAGTAACAATTATTATGATTATTATTATTACTACAATAATCATGATAATTTCTATAATTAAAATATAAAAGTCGTATTAATCATAATCAAATGCAGGCTATGTGCTATTTAGGAAAAACCTTGCAACACACCATGGCATTTTAAAACGACAGAAACGAGAGTGAGGCTAGTCACTTTAAATACTCACCCGTCCAAGGACAGACGTGGGATATTATAACCAGCCTGGCTTGCCTTTAAATTCCGCTCACATCCGATAGCAACAACACAAAAAAAACGTGAGTATTTGCGTGCTTGTGAGGCGGACAAGCGAGCGATGTCCCGTCTGTTGTGGCCGCAATGAACAGGCTAGATCTGACTTTGGGATTCCTCTAATGCGGAAGGGAAACAGCCCCGCCAGATGTGGATGTGTTTGCATAAGATGATGATAGGGTTATTGTAGACCCGGCGGCAGCAGGCATCCTCCTGTAGTCTACATCTACCCTCTCTTCCTCTTGTTTTTTTTTGTCACAACATTCGCCGATTTTGTTTTAATTTATTGCAATGTTTTCTCCCCGTCAAAGCAGCACAGACATTATCAACAGATCATACCCTGAGGAAAAGGTGTGCTCATATTATGAGTCTACATGCTTAGCAAAAAAAAAAGATGCTGCGCTTACCGCACCCGTCCGGTGATGGCAACGTTAACACGGATCTGCTCTATGCGACGGATGTGAGGGGGAGGGGTCGGCGCGCTGAGCCGCTGCTGCGCTTGCGGATCCCCTCTCTCTCTCTCTCTCTCTCTCTCTCTCTCTCTCTCTCTCTCTCTCTCTCTCTCCTCTCTCTCTCTCTCTCTCTCTCTCTCTCTCTCTCTCTCTCTCTCTCTCTTATCTCTCTCTCTCTCTCTCTCTCTCTTTATCTCTCTCTCTCTCCCTCTTTATCTCTCTCTCTCTCCCCTCTCCCTCTCTCTCTCTCCCCTCTCCCGCTCTCTCTCCCCCTTTCTCTCTCCTCACCCCTATCTCTCTCTCCCCTCTCTATCTCGCACTTTCTCTCTTTTCTCTCTCCCTTCTCTCTCTCCTCACTCCTATCTCTCCTCTCTCCCCTCTCTCCCTTCTCTCCCCTATCTCTCGCTCCCCTCTCCCTCTGGTCTTGAGGTCTCTCGACCCCCTCTCTTTCTCCCACCTCTCTCTTCCCTCTCTCTGTCCTCTTGATCTCTCTCCCTCCACTCTCCATATCTCTCTCCTCTCTCGCTCTCCCCTCTTTTGCTCTCCTGTCTCTCTCTCCCCCTCTCTCTATCCCCTCTCTCCCCCTCTCCCTCCCTCCCTCCCTCCCTCCCTCCCTCCCTCCTCCCTCTCTCTCCTCTCTGCAGCACCTCTCCTTGGCTAGACCCTCCACTGTATCAATGATGTCCGCTCGCTCTCTCGCTCTGCCCGTTCACACGCACACTGAGCCTTTCACCGCTCAGTGAGGGCTTTCACGCACAGTCACGGGCTCCTCCGCACTGCCGTTCACGCACAGTGAGGGGTTCACGCAGCACCTCCCTTGGCTAGACCTCACTGTACAATGATGTCCGCCGCGCGCTCTGCCGTTCACGCACAGTGAGGGGTTCACGCACAGTGAGGGGTTCACGCACAGTGAGGGGTTCACGCACAGTGAGGGGTTCACGCACAGTGAGGGGTTCACGCACAGTGAGGGGTTCACGCACAGTGAGGGGTTCACGCACAGTGAGGGGTTCACGCACAGTGAGGGGTTCACGCACAGTGGCGGGCAGGGCTTTATAGTGTGTGTATTACTCATTCATTTAAATGTAAGCTGGGGATGACACCGGGAGGTGGGGTTTAAATGACTCATGGAGTTGAGGCTCCCTCCACCTTCCAGTGACTGCCCTGTGGGGTCATGGCCTACTAGGTACACCAGAGGATAGAGAGGCACCAACAGGCCTGTGGAGGAGAGGCTGGGGGTCCCCTTCTGACGCTGGGGCTGGTTTTCAGAACAATGTGAAACTAGAGCTTGCATAATAACCCAGAAACATGGAGATTTATATATATATATATATATATATATATATATATATATATATATATATATATATATATATATATATATATATATATATATATATATATAAATCTCCATGTATATATATATAAATCTCCATCCACCCATGATGATGGGTGGATGGTTAGATGGATGGAGGGGTGAATGGTTGGATGGGTGAATGGATGGATCGATGGAGGGGTGAATGGGTGGGTGAATGGGTGAATAGGTGGGTGGAGGGGTGAATGGGTGAATGGGTGGGTGGAGGGGTGAATGGGTGAATGGGTGGGTGGAGGGGTGAATGGGTGGGTGGAGGGGTGAATGGGTGAATGGGTGGGTGGAGGGGTGAATGGGTGGGTGAATGGGTGAATAGGTGGGTGGAGGGGTGAATGGGTGAATGGGTGGGTGGAGGGGTGAATGGGTGGGTGGAGGGGTGAATGGGTGGGTGGAGGGGTGGAGGGTGGGTGAATGGGTGAATGGGTGGTGGGGGAGGGGTGAATGGGTGGGTGGAGGGGTGAATGGGTGGTGGAGGGGTGAATGGGTGGGTGGAGGGGTGAATGGGTGGGTGGAGGGGTGAATGGGTGGGTGGAGGGGTGGGTGGAGGGGTGGGTGGGGGAAGATGTGCGTGTAGGGATGGACGAACCCTGCCTGTTGGCGGTCCTGACTCCATGGGGGGGCTCCCGACCACATCAGGACCGCAGGACCTACTGTAAATCCCTCTTTTCTTTTTAGACCGATGGGAGTGAATAAATGATAATATGACAGCATGCCATAAGAGACAACCTCTTCCTTACTACATTCTACATGTCAAGGTAATGTGTGGCACTGCACGCCTGTGGTCTGTACAATGTAAGATATGGCCGACCTTATGTTGTGATCGTGATTAGATGTGTCAAAAGTCCAAAGTGACTCAAAGGTAGGGGTGTCGAAACACAACTAAGACTTTGAGAACTACAGACCTAAGTCTGGTTTGAATAGGTTAGCACTGTGGTTTATTATGTGAATAGAAAATCCAAGTTTTATTTTTCAACTTTGCTATACCATACTGTATTTACGCCTACGATTAAATCACTTTTTCGAGCTTTAATTCACGTATTTTTCTCTCGTTTTTTTTTGCATTCAAGCGTTCATTTAAGATCGTAAAGCAACCGGAATGCCTCTATAACGTAGACCTATAGCCATTATGGACATAACCTATAGCCTATTCCAAATAAAGTAGACCACTTTGTTTACGGCTTTTCCAAGGTCAGGTATTATATTGGAACACGTGTTGTAGATTATTTCGTTATGTCAGATATATGCCAAAGTTCACAGGAGTTTTCCACCAACTTTCGAAGAAAAGGGTCCAGAGAACACCTACCTAACCACAGCCGAGGCAGACGTAGGGGTCCCACGGCCATTACCCACAGACAGAAGGCTCCTCCAACTCGAGTTGAACGAGACTTATGAGCTGACTCTAAGGTATGTCCTCAATATATGCACAATGTGCTCACTGCTCACTGTGTCGTTCTACAAATACCTTAGTACAATGGAGACAGAATGATTGTGTCCAACATTTACGAAAACGTTAGCACTTTTTGATTCATCGATCCATGTCAGATGATCCAATAGGGAACATTCAAAGATGGCTTATTAGGTTACCGTTTGCATTGATGCATGTTCAACTGAGACGACCAGTGGGCTTAGACCATTATTCTTCTCTGCACGCTCGCAGTAGATCTATAATCACCAGGCTCTGCTAACCTTCTGTACACAATTTTTCTGCTGCAGCAATGTTTGCACGTTGCGTCTACCGGCATTGTTTGGTTGTTTTTCATTGTTTACCAAAATGCAAGATGTGATGACTGAGGTTTGTGATTTCAGCGTCACAACATTAAAGGTTAGGTCTTTTAATAATGACAATTTTCAACATGTATGTCGTTTCCCGTCGTCATTCAATGCATTGACATCCATTTCACTTTTTTAAGCCGATAATCTTTCTAAACTACTTCTTTCGCCCACAGACGAAACATGACACCGAGGGGCGCTACTGCCGGCGTTCTGCCGCTCCTGCTGGCCACCGCGTTGTGGAGTCTCCCCCCAACGAGGGGCGGTAATATCCTGGTGTATCCACTGGATGGCAGTCACTGGCTGAACATGAACATCCTGTTGAAGGAGCTGCACGAGAGGGGCCACGCCATCAGTGTGGTGCGCTCTTCCTCCAGCTGGTACATCTCAGAGGACGCCCCCCACTACACCTCCATCACGGTGCCCGTCCACACGGCCTGCAGCCTTGAGGACCCCCAGTACATGTCCTCCTTCCTGAAGAGGAACCTGGAGCTGTGGACCCACCAGCGCTCCCTGACCTCCTTCATCGCCCTCCAGCGGGAGGCCATCTCCCTGCTGGACGGGGCCCATCGGGCCAGCGCCCGTCTGGCCCGCAGGGTTCTGGAGGACCAGGAGCTGGTGGGCCGCCTGAAGGCCTCCCGCTTCGACATGATGCTGACCGACCCGGGTTTTGCCGGGGGGGTGGTGGTAGGGAGGTACCTTGGGCTCCCCCTAGTGCTCAACGTGCGCTGGATCACCAACGGAGAAGGTCACTTCGCCATCGCGCCATCCCCTCTGTCCTACGTGCCGACTCTGGGCTCCCTGGTCTCGGACCGGATGAGCTTGGTGGACAAGCTGAAGAACGCCGTGCACTACGGCATCTCGCAGTACGTCGACCACGTCACCGTGAGGCCTCTCTACCGCAGCTTGTGTGACGACTTCCTGGATCCGAGCACCAACATCTACTCCCTGATCCAAGGGGCCGAGCTGTGGCTCATGAGGGTGGACTTTGTGTTCGAGTTCCCCCGGCCGACCATGCCCAACGTGGTCTACATCGGGGGGTTCCAGTGCAAGCCGTCCAACCCCTTGAGCGCGGAGCTGGAGGCCTTCGTCCAGGGCTCCGGGGACCACGGTGTGGTCATCATGTCCCTGGGCACCCTGCTCGGCAGCCTTCTCCCGGAGGCCTCCGAGGTGGTGGCCACCGCCTTTGCCCGCCTTCCCCAGAAGGTGGTGTGGAGGCACCTTGGGCCGAAGCCCTCCACACTGGGCAACAACACGCTGATCGTGGACTGGCTCCCGCAGAACGACCTGCTGGGACACCCCCGGACCAGGGCCTTTGTCACGCACGGGGGCACCAACGGCGTGTACGAGGCCATCTACCACGGGGTGCCCATGCTGGGCCTGCCGCTCATCTTCGACCAGTTCGACAACATGGTGCGCCTGGAGGCCAGGGGCGTGGCCAAGGTGCTGGACGTCACCCGATTGGACGCCGACTCCTTCGCCGAGGCTCTGCGAGAACTTATGGATGAGAAGCAGAACTACAAGAGGAACATGGTGAAGATGTCCGGCCTGCACCACGACCAGCCCATCAAGCCCTTGGATCTAGCGGTGTTCTGGTCAGAGTTTGTGATGAGGCATAAAGGTGCGTCCCACCTACGCACAGAGTCCTATAAGATGCCCTGGTACTCGTACCACAGCCTGGACGTCATGTTGTTTCTACTCTGTGTGCCGGTGGTCCTCCTGATGGCTTTCTTTATGTGTTGCAAAGTTCTATTTAGACTGGTTGCAGCTAAAACAAAATTAAAACGGGGTTAATCTTGATCAATTACTGCCGTCAAGGTTTGAGTATACATTATTTTATTGATCTTTAACAAATCGATTTGTACAGACAAAATGTACCAGTCAACTATAACCATGTAAATATTCACGTTTTAGCACATCTGTTTCTTGGTAGACACAAATAAAAGGAAAACAATGAGAATGTCATAGGTTGAAGTGGGCACCTCTTCCTTGGCGTATTGACGGAGGCCAGGGGTTTTACTACAGTTGAGGGAGCTTTCAATTAACATTACATGGAATTGAAAGTAATGGAAACATTTATTTTTTATATGCCTTCAGTTCATTATTGGCCAGTCACTTTAGAGCAGTACCCCCCCACCCCCCACCTTTCATCTGAACAGAATAATTGGAACAGCGACCAATTAAAAACAAGGACCAATTCCACTTCATCCATTTTCGATTTGCCAAAATTGCCAGCCACACAGGAGGACTTATGGACCTCAGAACATCTTGCATGCGAGTGTAAAGAAGAAAAATGCGTAAAACTATACAAAAGACATAATCAGAAGATAAAGCCACCTATATAATAGATACTAGTTCGTAACCTTGGAGAATCCACTGGGAAAAGCATCAACCTTTGCCTAAACAATTCACAGTAACAATGGCCTTGTAATCTCAAGGCGTCTTCTGATAATTCACTTATTAGATAATGATGAGCGAGCCATATCATACAAAAAAAATAAGATTAATTTTGTGTGAGAAATTATAACCATTTAGATGGGTGCAGAAACAAGGAGATGTTAGGAGACATAAGAGCCAACCAGTGGGGGTGGACGGCACATACATGCTATGGTTATTGAGGACACGTCACCACCTGCAGCCAAGGGCCAAATTCACCCAGCAGCCATCTTAGTCCTGTCTGGTTCTAAACTCTAGCTGGGATGTAATTGATCGCCGCCGGGTGAAGAAAGCCCAGTTAACAAAGAACAGTAAGATTAAATCAAGAACAGGAAGAGATGCAGATCAATACAGGATCTCCCTCAACTGGTAAACCAACACTCAGAGCATCCATTATATTCCAAATACGTCACCCGTGAAACATACTCATCATTCACAGATTGTGAATATATTTTGCTTGCTAATGCAGCAAATATGTGTACATTATTATGCGGTATGAAATTTATTCCACTTGATCATTGTAAAAGACCCGATTGTGGAGGAATGGTCTAATTTGAATGCTTGGTTCTTTATATCTGCAAGTAAATCAATGTCGATATCGGCAAGTATCACTGTACCACATCCAATCCCTGTCTGTGCATTAATCGTACGCCTGTATTGGCCCAGCCTCATTGGTTAACAAACTCAAAAACCTTCCTCCTCCGTCGTGTTGACGTCATTGAAGAGCAGAGCTCCAGAGCAATTCGTTACGCAGTGTTGTCAAACCTCTGAGACAAACAGGTGGTGATCAACATGGTTTTATTCTGCACACATACCAAACCAAAACACCTCCCTAATACTGTCATTGCATTAAATGAAAATCCACTTTCTAAAATATTAAAATAAATCTTTGTTTTGGTACATTAGCATGGGAGGCGAGCTTAAACATTTGTAAATGTGGTGTAAAGGACAGATCTGTTTGGTCAGACTGGGACTATGAGCAGCCGGTGGACCCGTGGTTTACAATTGTACGTTGTTCGGTATTACAAAAAAAGTTTGTTAGCGTCCAAATATCGGGATTTCCGAATCGCGATTTAAACGGTGACAATAATTTAAATTGAAAGAGAGAAAAGCTTACATCTGATGGATCAAGATAGTAGTTTGTTGGCAGCATTTCTGTGTGATTGAAAATAAAATGTAGCTACGCGCTTGAGTTATATATTACAATTTAAGGTGATCAATACGTTGTCCAAAGCAAGCCTACGAAATACAAACTGATAGTGAAGCTCTATGCTTTTTTTCAATCCTCAATGCAAGAATTCCTTCAATGTATCTGTTATGACACACACACACACACACACACTTTTGGCCACTTGTGAGCACATTATTTGGGGGGATGGGGAGGAGATACCAAGTAGTTAGGTCAGATGACGTCGAAAAATTAGCTAACCATAAAATCAGCTAAAAGGTAATGAGTTCTACAGACGAGAACAAAAAAAAAAAGAGTACAAAATGTAGTGCGAGTGGGCTCCACGTTTGGCAGGAATAGAACAATGTGAATAAGCGGGTAAGCGGGTGCCTACTCCATTCCAGACTAGACAGTAAACCTCCGATCAAACCTGACTGCACTTCATACAACAACGCAAAGAAGAGGACCCACAAAAGATGGCAGTAGTATTTACAAGAAGGTACTACTACTCCAGACGTGACTTGTAGACACTGATGGCGGCCGTATGTAAGGTGTGAACGTCGTTCTCAGTGATAAATACGGAGCGGACACTTGCTTTCTTTTCCTTCATTTGTATTCCAACACCGAGCGATGTCCACTTGGATGCGCCGTACGCCGCTCACATTGTCGTCCTGTGTGGCGTTCTCTGCTCGACCTTTGACCTCAATGGAAACACATCAGCGCCGTCCATAAGGAGTCCCTCGCTCTCCTCCCTAGCCCCCGTCTTAGAGCTCCACCTCCCAACGTCTGGTCTGGAGCCCCCCCGGGAGGGTCAGGGGGTGGGCACTCACAGAGGTCCCCCCCGCTCACCCACACCCCGACCCAAACGACTGCGTCCCGCGACGAGCATCCTCCAGCCTAGGGCTCCTTCCCGGCCCCGCCCCCCCCGGCCCCGCCCCCCCCGGCCACCAGGTTCCTCAGCAGCTTGCGGCGGCCGGCCTGGTAGTCCTCCTCGTCCACGTTCACCAGCAGCTTGATGGCCTCGTGGCCCACTGCCTGCTTCAGGGAGTCCGTGATGAACACGCCCTTCAGCGCCTCCAGCAGCGAGCCGTTGATGTAGTCCCGCCAGAAGGCGTCCAGATAGGTGAGCTCCGAGAACTTGATGTCACAGATGATGGAGCCCAGGTCGCGGGACTTCAGGATGGTGTTGGCCTGGTTGAAGCGCTCCAACTGCCGCTCCAGCGCCTCCTGCTTGTTGGAGAACACGTTGCCCTGCAGCGCTGACTCGTGCTGGCAGTACTCTGCGCGTACCCGCAGGCGGATATCTGCAACAGGACAGCCTCGGGTTAGGGTTAGGGTCGACCTCTGGGTTAGGGTTAGGGTCGACCTCTGGGTTAGGGTTAGGGCCGACCTCTGGGTTAGGGTTAGGGCCGACCTCTGGGTTAGGGTTAGGGCCGACCTCTGGGTTAGGGTTAGGGCCGACCTCTGGGTTAGGGTTAGGGCCGACCTCTGGGTTAGGGTTAGGGCCGACCTCTGGGTTAGGGTTAGGGCCGCCCTCTGGGTTAGGGTTAGGGCCGACCTCTGGGTTAGGGCCGACCTCTGGGTTAGGGTTAGGGCCGACCTCTGGGTTAGGGTTAGGGCCGACCTCTGGGTTAGGGTTAGGGCCGACCTCTGGGTTAGGGTTAGGGCCGCCCTCTGGGTTAGGGCCGACCTCTGGGTTAGGGTTAGGGCCGACCTCTGGGTTAGGGTTAGAGGGCGACCTCTGGGTTAGGGTTAGGGCGCGACCGGCATAGTAGGCGACCTCTGGTAGGGTTAGGGCCGCACCTCTGGGTTAGGTTAGGGCCGACCTCTGGTGTAGGGTTAGGCCGCCCTCTAGGTTAGGGACCGACCTCTCGGTAGGTAGTTAGGTCGAACCTCTGGTTAGGGTTAGAGGCGACCTCGGGTTAGGGTAGGGCCGGCCCTCTGTGGTTAGGGTTAGGGCCGACCTCTGGGTTAGGGTTAGGGCCGACCTCTGGGTTAGGGTTAGGGCCGACCTCTGGGTTAGGGTTAGGGCCGCCCTCTGGGTTAGGGTTAGGGCCGACCTCTGGGTTAGGGTTAGGGCCGACCTCTGGGTTAGGGTTAGGGCCGCCCTCTGGGTTAGGGTTAGGGCCGCCCTCTGGGTTAGGGTTAAGTAAACAGACTAGCAGTCCTTAGTGTCTGGTGCTTTCTAGAGGAAGGCTCTGCTCACCACAGGTCTGCTTCTCCCGGCACTCGGCCGTAGAGTGGCTCCTCTTTCTCTTGCGGCTAGAAGTGGGCGGGGCTGGCTTGGTCTGGGGCGTGCCCACCTGTCGCCCCGACGGGGAGCAGCAAATCACGGGCTGAGTTCCTGAGGAAGGGGGGGGACATGAGAATGAGGTTTCTGGGCTTTATGATGGAGATACCACTATGGAATAATGTTACTACAGAACCACAATATTAATGGTTGCCATATTGATTTTACGAAGGCTACCTTTGTTGTCTTCCCAACATCAATATTAACGAGGTCTACATTGCGGAAGTGGCAATGTGGAACTCGTTAATATTGATGTTACACAAAACTGAACTTTGAGAGGAAGACTTTAAGAAGAGTGGGTTGACCTTCTCCGAACAATAACAAAATGGTAAACAGTAGTCACATCAGCTTCCCTATAATTCAGACCAATGACATGACTCCTTGAAGGACATGCTCAAGGTGGTCATTATTCAGAGGAACAATGTGTTGGTCTGATGAATAAATATGAAGGCTAGATTGATGCAAGCAGAAAGCTCTGTGACTCTCCCATGGCAGTCCACCCCACCAATGCTAAGCTAGCCTCAGCTAGACTGCCACAGCATTGGGGAAAGGAGTGAAAACATCGTCTCTTGGGAATCACACCTGCATGTTTCCATGCAAAATACATGATTGTATGCACATGCCAACCGCACACCCACCTGTGCTTCTGTGAGGCATATGGTCCAGTCCCAGAGCCGCGCCCCGAGGGGAGACGTAACGCACAGAGGTCTCCTCCAGGTACTTATCCACCGGGTCCGGACACACTGGGGACACAGGCTGGTTAGGGCTGCTCCATACCACCCTCGAGGCATCCAGCAGTGCCCTCATTCAGAGCGTGGATTCAGATGCATGTCATCCAGGAGCATGTAGGAGTTATGCCAGCATCCGACTACATATCATTTTGGTCTTTCACCATTGTTGCCACGTCACATTAGCCGATTATTGCAGCGTGAAAGGTGCCCGTACCTTGATTTGAACTCTGGAGGGTGGTTTCACTTTTTTGTGTTTTTAAGCCCCTAAAACGCTGTCACTGTCTAAACGAAAGGCACATCTGATAACATATTTTGTCATTTTCACATGCAAGTGTCGTTGAAGTTCACCTGGGATCAGGGAGATAGGGGACGGAGTTTGAGACACAATCAACCATGCAGTTGGAAGCATTGGCATCAGTTTACAAGTTGAATTCGACAAGTTTTCTGACAATGTGAGATCGGTCGTAGGATCCTACATGCCGTACTAGACTTTAGGGCGTTTCGGATGAATGGTCACAGCTTTTTGACCATGTCCCATGTTAAAAAGCCCGATTGATGTTTCCCACCATCATAAACAACAGTGACACTGGAAGGTTGTCTGTGGCAGCAAAGTCCTGCTGAAAACAGGCTGGACCTTTGGTGTCACTTATTCGCTTCAAATACTTCCTTTTCTTTTCAAAACGTGGGAATTAATACGGGCCGGTACCGAGCGGTTTTAAACTATTTTCTGTTGGGGTCTCCTTTGTCTGCCTTGTGCACCTTTGTTAGATTACTCAATAGAACTGTGGCAGTAATGTTTTAAACCCCGCCATGCACGCAAGTGTAAACGTGAGCAGCATAGCTGCTCAACTACCTGCTTTCAGCACGTCATTTTTATTTGGTTATAATAAATACGGAATCATGTTTAAATATAGTTGTTGGTATAAAGACTTAACACTGAATGACGTTTACATATCTGACGGTTTGCATGATAAAATACTTTGACGTCATGTTACAATCAGGGTGACCCACAATAGTTGTACACCCTATTATATAATCTGCAATCGTTTGAATCCATTTTGACATTCACAGGCATACCTAGATGCAGCTTGTCTGTCCTATGAAGGTCAGAGTTACGGTTCTGCGCTACAGACGATCACTCCATTACTCATCTAGCTAGTTAGGGTAGCTATTGATCTGGTCTTTAAGTGAATCCAATGTTGGGTGGGATGTCTCCTGATACAAAACGAGACCAAGCATCGAAAAACGGGAACCGTGGATCATGTCAACAGAAGAACAGTTCCTTTCACTGTTGCCTAAAAGCGTTAAGCAATAATAAATGACCCTTATTTCTAGTTTGCGTCAGCTTTTACCACCACTGTTTGCCCATTCAGCATCTACCTCAATCTGATGTCTCTGTCCCTTTAGAGGGGAGAGGCTGGTGGCATTGAATGGCCTCAAAGCCCCTTGAGACTGTAACTGGGGCCCCTTGAGACTGTAACTGGGGCCCCTTGAGACTAACTGGAGCCCCTTGAGACTAACTGGAGCCCCTTGAGACTGTAACTGGGGCCCCTTGAGACTGTAACTGGGGCCCCTTGAGACTGTAACTGGAGCCCCTTGAGACTGTAACTGGGGCCCCTTGAGACTGTAACTGGGGACCCTTGAGACTAACTGGAGCCCCTTGAGACTAACTGGGGCCCCTTGAGACTGTAACTGGGGCCCCTTGAGACTGTAACTGGGGCCCCTTGAGACTGTAACTGGGGCCCCTTGAGACTAACTGGAGCCCCTTGAGACTAACTGGAGCCCCTTGAGACTAACTGGAACCCCTTGAGACTGTAGCTGGCGCACCTTGAGACTGTAGCTGGAGCACCTTGAGACTGTAGCTGGAGCACCTTGAGACTGTGGCTGGAGCACCTTGAGACTAACTGGGTCCCAGTCAGGGTTCAGGGGTCCCAGTCAGGGTTCAGGGGTCCCAGTCAGGGTTCAGGGGTCCCAGTCAGGGTTCAGGGGTCACTCACCGGCCTGCCTCTTGCGTAGCGTGACGTATGGCAGCAGGTCGTGCCGTGTGATGATCCGCAGCAGCTGCAGAACGTGCCGGAAGTTGGTCTCGTCGCAGCGGCCCTGTCGCTCCAGGGCCAACAGGAAGTCCCGCCCGCTGCGGATGCCGCCGCGCTCGTACTCGTCGATGACGTCCACGAACAGGAAGCTCAGCACGCGCACGTCGCGGTGCGTGAGCTGCGCGCCCACGATGTCGAACATGCGGTGCAGCGAGTACAGCCCGTAGGAGCCGTCCGCCGCCTCCTCCGGCCACGGCTCCAAGGTGCCGGCCACCGGCCGCCGCGAAGAGGCGGAGCCAGCATGCGAGCAGGAGGGGGCGGGGGGGGCGAGTCTGTCGGAGCCCGTGCGTCTGTCCGTCGGCGGGCGCTGGGGGAGGGGCCGGGGGGCGGGGCTGGAGTCCAGGGGGTGGGCGTGGTGAGGTTGGGGGCGTTGGAGCTGTGCGGGGCGATGGGGGCGGCGCTGACATTGGCGTTGGGGAGGGGAGGCTGCTGTGATGTCATCGCAGGGGGAGCTGAAGGGGAGGGACGCTGGAGTCCCTGGCGCTAGCGGACCGGTCAACTCCTGTAGAAGAGCCACTGTGTGCCAGAAAAATACATAAGAGGCTGACCGGGTGGATACATCAATGGCCCTTGTCATGTAGTGCCATAAGAAACCTAATTTTTATTCATACACTTGCGATAAAATAGTCAGGCATTGTTTGCACTTGGTGAACATAACTGCTGATGCTATAGTTTTGTCACACACTAATGTTCCTAAACGTGTTTCAGTAAGTAACGTGATACAAATTCGACACGGGAATCCTTGACTAGCCTGCATTTGTATAGCTGTTGACCATTAATTCATTAAACACAGCGATTTAACACACATTAACAGCAGTAGCAGCAAAAGCAGGTCAAATGAGACGCATATCCGACATTTGGTTTATGTTTTCAATTAGAAACCCCGATCGTCGACTTTTCTTACGGCGTTATCTCACAAAGCCCGCAGCACCCGGCAGTAGCGCTGATATTCACCCGACACGGTGAGGAGAATGAGCCACGCTGCGCACACGGCGCTAGCCCGGATACAGCTACCGCTGACGGCTACCCTCACCAGCTCACAGCTAGCATCAGACACACCGAGAGACGGGCTACCACCACCGAGAGACGGGCTACCACCACCGAGAGACGGGCTACCACCACCGAGAGACGGGCTACCACCACCGAGAGACGGGTTACCACCAACGAGAGACGGGTTACCACCAACGAGAGACGGGTTACCACCAACGAGAGACGGGCTACCACCACCGAGAGACGGGCTACCACCACCGAGAGACGGGTTACCACCAACGAGAGACGGGCTACCACCACCGAGAGACGGGCTACCACCAACGAGAGACGGGTTAACACCAACGAGAGACGGTTTACCACCAACGAGAGACGGGTTACCACCAACGAGAGACGGGTTACCACCAACGAGAGACGGGTTACCACCACCGAGAGACGGGTTACCACCACCGAGAGACGGGTTACCACCACCGAGAGACGGGTTACCACCAACGAGAGACGGTTTACCACCAACGAGAGACGGGTTACCACCAACGAGAGACGGGTTACCACCAACGAGAGACGGGTTACCACCAACGAGAGACGGGTTACCACCAACGAGAGACGGGTTACCACCAACGAGAGACGGGTTACCACCAACGAGAGACGGGTTACCACCAACGAGAGACGGGTTACCACCAACGAGAGACGGGTTACCACCAACGAGAGACGGGTTACCACCAACGAGAGACGGGTTACCACCAACGAGAGACGGGTTACCACCAACGAGAGACGGGTTACCACCAACGAGAGACGGGTTACCACCAACGAGAGACGGGTTACCAGTAACGCTCGTCGCTTGGTGGGAGTAACAGTCGCCGAAAACGTGATTGGGTGAGGGTCCCTTTACAAGCACCCCTGTCCGGCTTTGCTGGAGGATTCTGCGACTACACTACCGTCGGGTCCCTGTGGGCTGCGTGGAGGTTTGTTGTGGCTCCGCTAGCCTCCGCTAGCCTCCGCTAGCCTCCGCTAGCCGGGAGCTACGACCCTTCGGGAGGGGAGCTGCTGCTGCTGTGCTGCTGCTGCCGCCGCGGGTCCTCGTTACCTCGGCTCGGCTACTCTCCAACACGGCTCAGGGAACCGGACATCGGAGGAGCTCTGTGGCGGTCCCGTGTCGCAAAGCTGTCCCCGTCCAAGAAGAATGGTCCTGTTGAACGGGGCGGTGGTTCATGATACGGGGGTCGGGAGCAACATGCCCATTTTCGTTATTCAGCTAAAATGAAAGAACTTCCGGGGTCATGGTGCAGTCCATATCCGGGAGATGTTCGGCGTCAAACCGACAGGGGGCAACGTAAAGATACACTTTATATCTATTCAAAATCAATGCGACTCTGAAATGAAGAAATGTCTGTTTACAAACATCAACGTCCCATTGAAATGTTTCAGAATATTGTGGGTTTTTTTTTCCATCCACTATATTTGAGACTGGTTCAGCTGCTGCTCAATAATAATAAGGACTCTCACGGTCCTCTGCTTGCGATCATTGTGATTCACCAAATATGAATCCATTTATTCAAAAGATCCAAAGACAAAGAACAGGTGCATTACAGTATCATTTTATATGATTGTTAATAGTTTAATTAACATTTGAGTAGCGTTGGTATTTAATTTTTCATTTGCTTTTTTAGCTATGTATGACAGTTAACAATGTTGGTGTATTAATTATTTATGTGTGTAGGTGTAGGCCTCTCCAACTTCGTTGCTGATTGAAATGTAACCATTTGTACATAAGTTATTGAGTGCATTTTTCTTATGGTCTCGTATTTATGTAGGCCTACATGTTTCATGTATTTATATGTTTTTTACATGTTGTGACTGAGTTTGTGATGTGAGTCTATGGTCTAGTATTTAAATGCATGTATTTATGTTTTGTTCATGTTGTGACTGTCTAAGTTTATGATGCGAGTCTTTGTTCTATGTTCCCACTCTTGGCTTGCACCTCGACGTGGTGAGTGGGCTTTAAACTAAGACAGGCCTTTTATATTTTTTTGTTTGTTATTGTTTGTCACAGACTATCTTATTAATGATACAAAGCCTTAGGGGCCACTCACACTAGGGCCGCGGCCCCGTGCCTGAGCTCATTTGCATACTAAAGTCTATAACGTTTGGCTAGTGTGACCTTCTTTCTTTATAGGTCCATGCCCTTCTTCCTCACGACAATCATTTTAAACAATGGCGGCAAGTGGTTCACGAGTGGGTTTACGTTGGTGCGACAGTGAAGTCGATTGTTTGAAGTCGATTGTTTTTTGTTTCCTCATCAGATCCCTGCAGTCCATCATGCTCCTCTACTTGTTTGCCATGCCACCATGCCTCATGCATCACCTCTCAGCGCCCTGCCCAGCTGCATCTTATTCCGTTACTCCAGCTCTTCCACAAAAGCGACAAACACGCTCCACCCTGTTTTTAATCTTATATTAATTATACATGTAAGGTGTGCTTAAGTGGCCTGAAAGGTGCCCATCAATAAAATGCATTTTATTTATTAATATAACATTATGGCTCCATCAAAAGCAATGTACATCTGCCATTTACTGTTTTCATTTATACTATCCTAGACATCTTTAATCTTACAGTAGGCCTGATTTCCTCTGAATGTTTCAATAAAAAAATTCCCTGTCCATGTCAGATCCCTGTCCATCATACTCCTGTTGTTGTCCTTCTGCACACCTGACTGCCTCCTCCATCGATTGCGGCCACAGCCCTCTCCCTGTACAATATTTCATGTTAAATACATTTCAGGATCCAGTTTGAGATTCAGTTTCAGTATTACTTGTTTTTGAAACCTGACGTGGGGCTGGCACCATCATGTCTGTCTTATTTATTGCACCCACACATAATAGGTCCATGATACCATGTGGGGTCATTCAGACTCCTTTGCTTCCTAACACCTTGTGAGTTGCCTGTGTACACCAGCTGATGGGTCTGTGTATATATTGGGCATTTGATTCTCGTTTCAGAAACATAATAACATAATATATTAAAAAACGAGTGGTAATTATGATTTGTTTTCAAAAAGGTATATACAGGGTACTTTTCATATAAAGTCAAAAAGGGGCAAACTAATCAAAAATAATAATTGTTAAACATATAGAGAATCATCAGGGGATTAGTAACTTACACTTCCATGGTCGGTAAACAATGCTACTGCGATCGCTCAGACCTCTCGCTTATGACGCTATAACGCTATCAATGCTAAAAACAAGAATATTTCTGCATCCGGTAGGCTACGTCATAAAGTAGGGCGTGGCTAGGCTCCCAAGAAGAGCAAGCATATTACTCCTTTGACTTTGTCCTGCGCCATTCATGGCGCTGTCACACCAAATTTGTACCGGGTGCCAAATTTGTACCGGGTTCCGTAATCCATTCAAACCTGCCTAGCAACAGATGATCGCGGACGATCGCGTCGAATGACGTAGGAAAGTTCGCGAACATTCTCGATATCGTTCACGGAGCGCGACAAGACAGATAACACTTATTCTACAAATTACATTTATTAGCGTTCCTAATTACATTTATTAGCGTTCCTAACTTTATATTCGTATTGGATTTAATTGTTTAATCGCATTTAGCTAGTAAACTGAGTGTATAAAGCAGGTTTCAAAAAACATTCGCGTTCATGTTGCCAAAGACGAAATAACATACAGATAACGGATCGCTAGATAACACTTGTTTTTACTTTATATTTGTATTGCATTTAATTGTTTCATCGAATTTAGCTAGTAAACTGGGTGTTTAAAGTGTAGGAACGCTAATAAATTTAATTAGGAACGCTAATAAATGTAATTTGTAGAATAATATCTGTCTTGTCGCACTCCGTGAATGATATCGAGAATGTTCACGAACTTTCCTACGTCATTCGACGCGATCGTCCGCGGTCATCTGTTGCTAGTAGGCAGGTTTGGAATGGATTACGGAACCCGGTACAAATTTGGTGTGACAGCGCCATTGAGCAGTTTACATAGGAATGTATGTGCGTCATTTTGGAATCCGTTGTCCATTTTATAATAAGTCTGTGGGCTTGCGCAGGATACCGGCAGAGCCACGCTGGGTCATATTCCCCCGGTGTAGGCTACTTGGTTGGGAGCCATTAACTGCTTTAAAGAACGAAACCAACATGGTTTGGCAATGTGCCGACACTAACGTTACACTAAATTGGTTTTGATGATAATTCTTAACATAGGATCAATCTCTACGACCGAGTCCTACTACAAGAAAAAGCTATTTAAGAATTATCCCTCGAGCCCGAATGGTCTCTTGAGTCATAGCCAATGAGGGCGAGAGGGATAATTGTTTTAGTAAAATTCAACTCTAGTATGGCAGTAAAAACATGAAAAAATATCCAGAAAATAATTTAATATCGCTAGAATGTTAATTTAAGGATTGGTAAAACATACAGAACGAGCAGCCGCCATTGTTTTTGTTTACAAAGCCGGCGTTTTCGCTAGTAGCCTATAACTTATAGTAGCTCAGCCAATCAAAACGCAGCATTAGTGATAGCCCACTAGTTGAATTTTACTAAAAACACATAGCCTAGGCCTCCAATAAGGTTTGGTTTTTAATTTTGACAAGTATTTATTGGCATTACATAAAATAATTTATTTCAAATGTCACGTTTTGATTTTCAAATAGGCCCAAGTTGAAAGTGAATGGTTAATTGTGGTTGTCCTGTTACTTGATGAATTCAAAGTAAATAAAAAAAGTACATCTGAATAACTTAATCCTATTCTGGAAAGATATACATTTACCCAAATTAGAATATCATACTGGTTTAATCTTTATAACATTGTGTCTGTAGTCCTTGGTAATGTTGTTTTGTTATTCGACAGTTAGAATTTGAATAGTTCTCGTGAGATATCGGCCGACATGACGATGTCATCAAACTTTTCCGTTGCTTTCTCACACTCTTTGTCCTTGGCACGTCCAGGAAGCTGTCCAGGAATATAAATAAATAATAAAGTAGAAACAATAACATAAGATGTTGAACATATATAATATATTAAACTATAATTATCAAAATATACAAATAAACAGAAATTGAATATCCGGAACTCTTTTTGTGTAGAATGTGTCTATAGGCTAATGAATCCCATAACAGAGCCGCTAGTATTCCTACCTGGTTACACACGGCCTGGCCATAGCGCACATAGGTGGCAAAGTGTTCACAGTTGAAGGTGAACAGATCGTAACCAAACTGTTTGTCCAGCAGCACGTCGAGGCGCTCTCTCATCTTCTTTACGGAGGACGGCTTGCCGGCGTGAACGTTGTTGCCGATGGTGAGGCGTGCTCCCCTCGGCACCGTCACCTGGGCCAGCGGCACCCTGCGGATCTTGGTTTCTCCCAGGAGCAGGTCCCCGCACACGGGGAAGGCCGCTTGCAAATAGCCGCTGACTTTGGTCATCAGTTTACTTTGGTCTAATGAATGAACACAACTAAGGTAACAAAAGAACGTTTGTCTTGGTCTAATGAATGAACACAACTAAGGTAACAAAATAACGTTTGTCTTGGTCTAATGGATGAGGTCAGGTAACAATAAAGAATAAAAAACATACAATAAATGCCAAAGGTTGAAATAAATAGCAAAGCTTGAAGGGCTACATTAATGTATCGGCATACGTCAAGATGCTTTGGTTTTAAACTAAAATAATGTCTAAGTTACAAATAGCTAAAGTGTAAGGAATATGGATATAACTAAAATCTGAATAAAAATTGTCCAATAAACAGTGGCAGCAATGAATAATTGCGCCGCACGATCATCGATGGATTTCTACCGGCAGATGGCAGCAAACTCAAACAATGTTATGTCTTTCTATTCACACCCGCACATCTAAATGGGAGAAAGACAGTCATTGTTAAAACTACTGTAAGCAATTCTCACCTGCGACAGCGAAATGAATGACAAATCCGTCTTCAACATAAACTCCCCAGTGTGAATATCCAATGGGATATACAAATTCTATCAAATCTCCAAACTGGGCTGTGGACACAATCTCTTCGATCTGTGTTCATGAAGAAAAACAAATGTGTGTAACTAATGGATGTAAACAATAAAAAGCAACCGATATCACTCAAAGCTCCACCCTGCCGAGCGCATCCACTTTCCAACAGGTTGAGCTGCATAACTCCAGCCCATTGACAGTCACAGACCTGTTGAGCTGCATAACTCCAGCCCATGCTCGACAGTCATAGAAGCGTTTCACTCTCTTTCAATAGTTGGAGGCTACTTGTATTTTAATGTTTGTCCTAAAGATTTTTGAACACCAATAAGAAGAAATTTCATTTAATTGCAGTCTCATTTTAGAGAGTGCCAATCGTTACAGATAGATCCGAGCAATTGAACTTTAAGAGATAAAAATGATTTGAAGCGATTTACCAAGATATTTTACATCGATCGATATTTTTCAATGCATCTACGAAGTTCATACTATTTACTCAACCTGAATAGTCCTATCATTTGGTTATGAACCCATTGGCATTTTTGCTAAATTTATTTTACTTCGTCCTCTGTTAATCTACATTCAGGGCATTTAGCAGACGCTTTTATCCAAAGCGACTTACATCAGTTAATACACACATTGACACACCGACGGCAGAGTCGACCATGAGGGCGACAGCCAGCTGGTCAGGAGCAGTAAGGGTTAAGTGTCTTGCTCAGGGACACATCAACACTCAGCTAGGAGGAGCTGGGGATCGAACTAGCAACCTTTCGGGTAGGCCTACAAGTTGTTTGTTCAAGTTGATTGTTAACTACAATTTAAATTCCCTATACAACTTAATGAGACCAATGTAAATTAATCTAATTTAACAGACTAATCTAACCCATCAAGCAGATCTGTCACACTAAATGGTTGGTGCAGGTAATGATCAAACAGGTGTCTTGTAAAGTTTGATTCTTACCTGCGACTGATGGTCCATTGTAGACTCGATCTTCTATCAAGTGCTTGTTTTTGCCAACTAATCTTACGGTAATCTTCTGTAAAGGGCGGGTCCCTTACCAAACGAGTTTCCGCGACCAAACTAGTTTTCTACTGAGAAAAAAATGCATGTGGTTGCATGAGCTTACTCGTTCTATGAGCAATATTCCCTAAACATGTAACATCCTAATGCTAGCAATTGAATTCAATCACAAGTCAGCTCAAAGCGGCTCCGTGATCGCGTTTTTAATGCGTGAATAGCCCCCCCTGTTGGTACCAACTTTGAAAACTCGGAGTTGTTCACCGTCGGAATGGTTGTAGTTTGTGTTTTTTCCCCCATTGACTGCAACAGTTAGGTGGACAATGGGAAGTCCACAGTAATCGACACAAAACGATCCCTATTAGTTAAGGGGCGTGTCCATCATCTGCGCTCCAATTAAGGGCCCTGGGTAGGCCGCCTACTCGCAAGCGCTCTTGTGAATAATGGAGCCAAATCGCATAATCGTATTTTTGCCACAACTAGGCCATTTTTAACAGATTCAAACAATTTTAAATAACTTCAGGTCGGCCATGATTAAGGCGCATGTGTAACAAATGTTGGGTGATTTGGGTGTAGGCCTATGGATGTTTTTTCAAGGTTTTCCCTAATGTTCCAGATTCAGGGGGCGGGGCCATACGCAGCTCTGCCAGATTCCGAGTTTCAGAAAATGCGGGGGGCGGGGCCGTTTAGGCTTGACCGCGAGTATGGACCCCACTGTGGTAACAGTCAGTCCGTACCATTTCTTCTTTACCGGTCTACATAATCATATTTACTACAAGGTGTTCAGGTTTGGAGTGTTTGATTTGAGCGTTTTTGTCCCATTCACTTTCCATGTTAGATAAGGTAAAAAAATATTTTTAAAAAAATATAAAAAATATCTGTGGTTTGGCTTTGAGACATCTACAACTGTAGTAGATAATTACCGAAAATGAGGCGGAAGAACTATAATAATAAAAATAAACATGATAAAAAATAGTGTGGCTTTCTTTGCGACCACACGTCACTCATTATTAATTAGTTAGGGCAACGCTGTTTCGTGATTACAGGGATTTTATGACCATTCAAAATCGTAGAGACAATCGTCCTTGTTTCATAGAGTTTAGTTTATTTAGTAGACCTAGCGTTGAATAACACCTGCCGCTCAATCACTGGCTGCTTGAAGCCCCAGCTGATGTGAGACGGGAAGTCGCCAGCCAAGATGACCAAGGCCCCCGGTGATGACCACGGCCCCCGGTGATGACCACGGCCCCCGGTGATGAGCGCCACCTCCTCTATGGACGGACCCCCGGCCCAATGGCTGAAGTCCAGGAGGAGCTTTCCCAGCCATGTCCAGCCCCTAATAGTATCACGGGAATAAACCAGAGTCCAACTATGGACAAAAAGGCTTGGGGACAACCCCCCCCCGGGCTCAGAAGCACCATGGGTCCAGTGGAAGACGCTCAACCGCCTGAGAACAGGAACAGGGCCATCCAAAGCTGCCATGGCCAGATGGGGCTGTGAAGCTGGCCAAACCCCCTGTGAATGTGGAGAAAAGGACCGTACAATGCAGCACTGCCTTCTCTGCCCCTACTGCCCAACCAGTGCAGCTCAAAGGATCTCACAGTGTTCAATTAAAACACAAAGGACTGTGTAAAGAAACGGGAAACTGTCATATGGCCAACCAGCTTCAAAAACACGAAAATAAGAAGTTTATTTAGTCTCTGGTTGGCAATCAATTGTAAAATAAATGTAGAATAAAATACACAAAGCTAGAATTGGCATCAGCAAGACATAAGCTGAACACCAAAAAAAAGTGTTGTGTTTTTTTTGGCAGGATGACATGTGTTGTATTGTAATGCACCGTACATTGTAAATAATTGCCATAAAGTATTGTTAAGCAATTAAATCTATTGTAAAAGAATGACTTGCCATGTTGTAATGTAAAGTAATGTATTGAGGATAATATAAGGTGATGCGTGGTGATGTACATCTGCTCTCCCGCTGGCTCCGCCCATTCCCCCTTAGCAGGAAGCTACTTCTTGTAGTTGCCGAGCTGCACGGCCAGTCTGTCGCTGACGCAGCGGAACGTGGCGGGCTGCACCTCCCAGTAGCGCACTGGGTTGTCATAGAGACTGATGCTGTTGTAGAAGGTCTTCTTCACACTGAAGGAAGAAGGGCAGAAGGCATCCACCTCCACCTTGCTGATGTTGTTGGAGTGCAGGTACACCACCTGAAGGAGGAGGGACATGATGACCACAACACGTTGTCACTCACAGGATAAAGAATGGCATTGTTTCAGAGTGGTCCTGGATCTCAAATAGTATTTAAAAAAGTAATTCTAAGGAGTGCGTGCTCCGAACATTGGGGCTGGCAGGGACTTCACTGCGGTACCTGCAGGTGCTTCATCTCTGGGAGCCCTGCGGGGACGGAGGAGAGCAGGTTGTGGTGGAGGTGGAGCTCCCTCAGGCTCTGGACGTAGTACAGCCCCCCGTACTCGATACGACGAAGCCTATTGTGGCCCAGGCCCAGCCTGTCAGAGTACACACATGTTAGGTGAAGAGGAGGGTGCTCCAACGCTCCTTAAAGGGTTAGAACCCAGCCTGTCAGAGTACACACATGTTAGGTGAAGAGGAGGGTGCTCCAACACCCCTTACAGGGTTAGAACCTGTTCTATTGTGGCCCAGGCCCAGCCTGTCAGAGTGCACACATGTTAGGTGAAGAGGAGGGTGCTCCAACACTCCTTACAGGGTTAGAACCTGGGCGGTTTGGCCATGAAGAAAGAAAAAGAGAATAGCTGTTCAGGGTTAGTAGTTGGATATGAATGGATTTCACTACTTTTATTCGGTAGACAAATTGCTTGATGAATTGATGTTTATAAAATTTGTATCATTTTATTGTCTTGTAATTTGAATAGTAAATACTATTCACAACATTTGTGACATTTTAGGGGAAGGCAACAACAAGTCATTATAACTCATAATATAACTCATAATACAATTGTATTTTGCTAGAATAATGTTTGCAGAGATCTTTTACCTGTACAGTTCGCCATAATGCGTGAGGTCTTCCTGCCCAATGGTGTGGATCTGATTGTGGTCCAGGTGTAACTCACGGAGGCTGTCAGGGAGGTCTGGTGACGGGCGCAGAAAAACAAAGACTGACTTGGGAAAATTACGCTATTTTCTATCTGTGAACAATGAAATTACCAAAATATAAAGAAATTATTTTGAAGCAACTCCAAATACAACCATCAACCATTTTGTGAGTTCGCCCCAAATTTACATAAAAGATGTACATCATCCTTTTATCATCATTATTCGTTTTAAGTTCTGTTTTTACCTTTGGGGATAGCAGTGAGTTTAGCCTCTGAAATCCTCAGGAAGTTCAGATTCAGGCCGTCGAACGCTCCGGCTTCCAGGCCGCTGTTTCTGATGGGGTTACGACCCAGTTCTGCCGTCATAATCAAACACATTTTAATGGGATTTATTTGTATGATATTTATCTTGCAATAGCTGTATATTAAATATGTTACCTTTTACAATTTTGGTCCCTTTAAAATGAGGTCCTCCAATAATAACATCCTCAATGATAATACTGAATGTCGGATTTGAATGTAGGCCAAGTGATAATCCATTCACTGAATTATATTCTGGCAGAATGATTTAAGCCAACATGGTCCACATCATGTTGGCCCATTTCTATATAATAACATAAAAACATCCTTCCCTTCAATGAAATACACTGCAAAATGTTTACCAATACAGTTCATTTTGTGAAGGCCGGCGAATGTTCTGGATTCTATCTTCTTAATGTTGTTGTCGTGGATACGGAGCTCCACCAATGAGGAGGGGAGGTTCCTGGGCACCGTGGTCAGCCGGTTGTGGGACAGGTAGAGCTTCTGCATGCTCACCAGGGGAAGAAAGGCCCGCGGGTGCACCTTGGAGATGAGGTTGTTCACCAGGACCAGAGCCTGTCAGAACCAGACCAGACCAGTCAGAACCAGACCAGACCAGTCAGAACCAGACCAGACCAGTCAGAACCGGAACCAGACCAGTCAGAACCGGAACCAGACCAGTCAGAACCAGACCAGTCAGAAACCGACCAGACCAGTCAGAACCAGTCCAGTCAGAACCTGAACCAGACCAGTCAGAACCAGACTAGTCAGAACCAGACCAGTCAGAACCGGAACCAGACCAGTCAGAACCAGACCAGACAGAACCAGACCAGTCAGAACCTGAACCAGACCAGTCAGAACCTGAACCAGACCAGTCAGAACCAGACCAGACAGAACCAGACCAGTCAGAACCTGAACCAGACCAGTCAGAACCTGAATCAGACCAATCAGAACCAGACCAGTCAGAACCAGACCAGACCAGTCAGAACCGGAACCAGACCAGTCAGAACCAGACCAGACAGAACCAGACCAGACGAGTCAGAACCAGAACCAGACCAGTCAGAACCAGACCAGACCAGTCAGAACCAGACCAGACCAGTCAGAACCAGTCCAGTCAGATTCAGAACCAGACCAGACAGAACCAGACCAGTCAGAACCAGACCAGACCAGTCAGAACCAGACCAGACCAGTCAGAACCAGACCAGACAGAACCAGACCAGACCAGTCAGAACCAGACCAGACCAGTCAGAACCAGACCAGTCAGAACCAGACCAGACCAGTCAGAACCAGACCAGTCAGATTCAGAACCAGATCAGTCAGAACACAACAGGCCGATTGTTCTCCATCCTAAACCCAGAAACAAGGCAGTGTTTTCTTCTTAAAGAGTTAATACCAAATTCAAACCTCAGCACCAGCACGTCCTGTAATCATACAGTGGTTATTGCAGTCACAGTATCTGATTGGCTGACATCATAATCCCTCCAGAATCAGGGCAGTACTGCTTCCTTAAAGAGCAATATAAAACTGTTTCTGTTTGACTGAAATTAGCGGATTTGAAGTTGACTTCCTACTTTATTTTCCACAATGTAGCATTTAGCAGACACTTTTATCCAAAGCAACTTACATTAGTTCAGAAACCAGTTACAAACTAGCATAGAGAGAGGTACTGAATGAAGGAGGCAATACCATTGAGCTACAGTATGTGTCTTACGTAAAGATCATTGAGACCCTTCAAGTCCTTTTCTCTGATCTCTGTGATGAAGTTTCCCTGGAGGTCCAACAGTCTTGTATCAGCAGGAATGTCATATGGAACGCTAGGTAAACCTGTTGGGGAACGTTTCAAAAGTCAAAACCCTGTCCATAAGCAGGCATACAGACATGTTTCTTCAGCTCGGATCACACTCAACAAAAACAGAAAAATGAAAACCACAATAAACAGTTTAAACAACAAAGACAGCTTGCTAGTAAAGATGCCTCTGGTACTACAAACGTTTTCTCACAGATGGGACATTTCTCCATAGATCAGCAATTACTCCTCATAAAAGAAATTCCTCTCTGCAACCGTTGAGTCAGCGCGCGACATCTCTAACCCCACTGTGATTTGATAATCACAGAGAAAGCCACGGTGTGTGGTTCAGGGTTAAAGTGAGCATTGCTTTCACTTGGTTGTTGTGTGTAAGTATATGTCATTTACTGCAGAACTACAGCCACGGCTCCACGTTGCACATGGGGAAGATGTACTTAAGCCACCCTGAATGCAACATACTGGATACTGGCCCTGTGAGTCAACCTATGTGGAGGGGACTCACTGATTAGAACTTTTCATTTTCTGTGTCATATTAAAACTCAACTCAAGAAGTATGCAGTGTGGATGGTATGGCACAGGTTTGCTATGCAGCGCATCTGCCTAAAGCTCTGCATCCCCTACGGGGGCCATGGAAGCACAACACTAAGGTATAGCTCCTATACACCCAACATGGCGTCCGTCCGGCTCCTGGGGACCACTCACCGAGGTCCGAGCACTGGACCACCTTCCTGTTGCACTGGCATCCAAACGGGCAGCTGGGGAACGCTGGCATCTCAAAGTCCACGAAGCCGGAGCCATCCTCCTGGTCGTTCATCATCAACAACATCAAGCTCTGGACGTCCACCGTCTTGCCCAGCGGCGGGAGTCCCCTCGGGCTGAAGGGGGAGGCCTGGGAGGGGGCTGCTAGAGCCCCCAGAAGGAGCAGTATCATACAGAGATGCATGGCTTCACTGCAGGTCTGGGTGTTCTCTGGTGGTGTGGCCGGAGAGGGATCACATGGAAGAGGAGTGAGGAATCACCTTAAAGGCATCATGCTTCAGATTTGAAACACAGCAACAAAAGGAAGTCATTTCTTAAAACAAAGCTCGGCATCTGCAATGCAATACATAGCATCTACTGTATAGCAGACACACATACATGTCGTTAGGGGCAGGTAGGACTCAGGGAAGCCAAGGAGGCCCATGCTACATTTGAGATATATATTCTAACTTCAGGACTCTACACCAAAGCTAAGTGTTATCCCAGAGGCCCGTTCACAAACACTGACAATGCACTGTTTCATCGGAGAAAACCTGTATACAGTTACACACATGAAGACTCGTGAAATGATAGATCCTGCATGCCTTGTTTTAGTTCACATTTCGTCTTCCTCCCCCTTCTATTACGTGGTCAGAAGTCCACCGCTGTGAAATGACGGAGCCTAGAGGAGCTGCGGTCGCAGGAGGACGGGTACGTTTACTCTCAAACCTTTGGAGTCTCAAAAGTCCTAAAACATGTATTTTTGCGGACAGCATTAAATAGGACATGATTGGTGGGATGCACAACCAATAAGGATTTGATCCGTTTCTACCTTTTTGCTTCTAGTTTTGATAGAACACACAGAACTTGCAGTAAAGTGAAAACCCCAAAAGCATCTCTCCGCGGCGGCGTTCTATATTGAACCAAACAATGGGCTTCCCAGCGGGGCCAGGCTGTCTGGACGGGCTCCAGGGTGCACCGCATGCGGTAGAGGCCTGGTTCCCGAGGGGAGCCTCCCACACCCTGAACCACAGCAGCAGGGGACGCCACAGACCCAGAGGACCAAAGACCATGCTTTATATTTAGTCTCCATTCTCAAGCAGCAAATGGCTCTCTCCTGTTTAAACACATGTCTCTCCCGGCTCAACAATACGCTCTGGATGGGCGGGCTGCAGGAGGCGCAGACCTGGATAATGGGCAGTATGTGTGCGACTGTAAGGCTACTTATGATTCATTCATTAATTCATTCACAATTCATTGGTTCTTATTCCCATTGATGCTTTGCAGGAGTCTCTATCTCTCACAAGCCTCAAAGCTGCAAGTCAGAGGCTTCAGGCGACTGCATGCTGTCACCGTAATGAGCGTGTGCCTCGATCCCTCCATATAACACACACTGTAATGAGTATAACATATTATAATATGTTTTGCGTGTATATGTGTATACTGTATATATATATGCATATTTATAGATACACGGTATATGTATGCATATATATGTATATGTATGTATATTTAAATATACATAATGATTCTAACATGCAAGATTACCTCCTTTATATATTTCATCGATTTAGGTAATTTTTAAGCAACATGCAATTTAGCATCATTCAGTAAGGTTACATTAAATCATGCTATGACATTAAAGAAAAACAGAAAAATACATACCTCTCAGTGTGAAGACAAACTGAATGAAATCTCAACCATCCATGAGTTAGTTTAGGAGGGAGAACTCCACAGCCTGATTACCTCTGTGTCCCCCGGCTCCTATTGGCTTAGCTGAAACCACTGGGGACTCACTGGACAAACACTCTGGGAAGGGGCAGAGAACAGACTAACGCTCAGAGTCCTGACGGAGAGACCAGAGAGAGAGTTCTGAAAGGGAAACACTGGGACAAAGAAACAGAGAGGGTGAAAGATAGATTAAGAAAAAAGGAAAAAAAATACTTAAGGTGGTTGGAGCCAGACAGAGAGAGAGAGAGAGAGAGAGAGAGAGAGAGAGAGAGAGAGAGAGAGAGAGAGAGAGAGAGAGAGAGAGAGAGAGAGAGAGAGAGAGAGAGAGAGAGAGAGAGAGAGAGAGAGAGAGAGAGAGAGAGAGAGAAGAGAGAGAGAGAGAGAGAGAGAGAGAGAGGAAGAGGGAGAGAGAGAGAGAGAGAGAAAGAGAGAAGAGAGAGAGACGAGAGAGAGAAGAGAGAGAGAGAGAGAGGGAGAGAAGAGAGAGAGAGAGAGAGAGAGAGAGAGAGAGAGAGAGAGGAGAGAGAGAGAGAGAGGGAGAGAGAGAGAGGGAGAGAGAGAGAGAGAGAGAGAGAGAGAGAGAGAGAGAGAGAGAGAGAGAGAGAGAGAGAGAGAGAGAGAGAGAGAGAGAGAGAGAGAGAAAGAGAGATCTAATTTGGCACGGTCGGATAGTTTTTAATAATCCATAGGGGATGATAATAGCAAATAGCATGCTTCTCAGCCAATCAGTGGATGTATACACTAGAAAACACAGAGAAATTTCAAGCCAAAAATATTTTTTATTTTTATAGAAATCAAAATAGGTAAAATGACAATTATAGATCAGCCTTCTAACATACAAGGATCGAAAAGATAGCAGTTTAAATAACAGAGGAGGATGTGTGTGACATTAAGACCATGACCACCAGCTCCTCCAAGAGAATCATAAGATGCTATTTATTCATAATTATATGCCCTGAACACATGGATTCAGAATGGAAAATGCACGTATTTCTTTATTTTAAGCATGAATTTATGGCAACTGTTAACACAAAAGGCAAGACCATTAACCTCGAAAGGCTTTCCTCCTGCATCCTTTTTACTTTGGTCTCCCACAAGAAGTGAATCACTTTGTTAGGTGAGGGTTTTGATGGTTTTGATGGTTTTTGGTGAGAAACTTGGATAATGAAACATTCCCCTTTAGTTGACTAACTTTACTAAACCTTGTATCTGTTTATCTTCATATTTTAACACCTTGAGTGCCTTACAAAGCACTAAATAAATGCAACAATTATTGTCGCTATCATTAATTTCCCAAATGTATACGATTTCATTCAAGAGACAATTCAGTTGGCGAGCGATGAGACGGAACAGAACCCAACGAACCCTCCGGCTGTGATTGGACGGCAGCACCCTCCCTCCGGCTGTGATTGGGCGGCTGCACCCTCCCTCCGGCTGTGATTGGACGGCTGCACCCTCCCTCCGGCTGTGATTGGGCGGCTGCACCCTCCCTCCGGCTGTGATTGGGTGGCTGCACCCTCCCTCCGGCTGTGAGTGGGCGGCTGCACCCTCCCTCCGGCTGTGATTGGGCGGCTGCACCCTCCCTCCGGCTGTGATTGGGCGGCTGCACCCTCCCTCCGGCTGTGATTGGGCGGCTCTACCCTCCCTCCCTCCCTCCGGCTGTGATTGGGCGGTCCCTCGCTCCCTCCCTCGCTCCCTCCAGCTGTGATTGGGCGGTCCCTTGCTCCCTCCCTCGCTCCCTCCGGCTGTGATTGGGCGGTCCCTCCCCCCCTCCCCCTGTGATTGGCCCCCCTACTCCTCGTATCTCTGCGGCCGCAGCAGCACGCTGTGGTAGCTGCGGATGCAGGAGAAGCTGTTGGGGGGAACGAGGTGGGGCTGGATCAGGTTGTTCTCCAGGTGGACGCTCAGCAGGGGGGAGTCCTCGCGCGCCCCCGGGTCGCAGAGGGCGCCCAGCGGGACGTCGCTGCCAGGGGAAGGACAGGAAGGAGGAGAGGAAGGAGATGGGGGAATGTTTAGAAGAAGGTGGTGGTTCCACTGCTGAGCCCAGGTGTTTATTTTCTCTTGTGGAGATGGAAGGTCGGTTGTTATTAGAGGCGGGGAGGTATTTTGGCTCCCAAGTACTAAGTCTGGGTAATGTTTATACTTGGTTGGGTCTGGAGGTAATATTTCACGTTAACATGGTGGAGCCAAGTTAACCAGTGACAAAAAGCTGAATTGATTTAATATAAAGTGTCCTACAGAATAGCTGAGTTGATTTTCATCGAGTTCGCTGCCCCCTGTAGGTAAGAAAGTATTTTGCATGGTACACTTTATCAAAATGAATTGGTACTGTTTAATTTCATGCATCAAAATTCACAAGAAATCAATGCAAGGACGGACAACAGAGGCCTTCTTGGACATTGAGAAATGTGAATATTCTTGTACTAAATGTCAAATGAACATTACACTGAACAAGAAAGAAACCCTAACCCTAACCCCACCCCCCCCGCCGCCCAGCCCCCCCCCCCCTCCGCCCACCTGATGAGGTTGTGGTTCAGCCGGAGGTGCTGCAGGTTCCTGAGCTGCAGCAGGCCCCGGGGGACCGAGTGCAGCAGGTTGTGGTCCAGCAGCAGCTCCGCCAGCGAGGAGCTCAGCCCCCTGAAGGACGCCGGGGCCAGGCCGCCGTCCTGCAGGCGGTTGTGGGACAGGTGCAGGGAGTCCAGGCCCGGGGCCAAGTGCCCGAACACGAAGGCCGGGATCAGCTGGATGAGGTTGTGGTGCAGGATGAGCTGGCGGACGCCCGGGGGCAGGAAGGACGGGACGTGGACCAGCCGGTTGTGGGATAGGTCCAGAGACTCCAACTTCCTGGATGGACAACACAGGAGGACCAATCAGAACACGAGGTTAGGACCAATCACAGGAGGACCAATCAGAACACGAGGTTAGGACCAATCACAGAAGGACCAATCCGAACACGAGGTTAGGACCAATCACAGGAGGACCAATCAGAACACGAGGTTAGGACCAATCACAGGAGGACCAATCAGAACACGAGGTTAGGACCAATCACAGGAGGACCAATCAGAACACGAGGTTAGGACCAATCACAGGAGGACCAATCAGAACATGAGGTTAGGACCAATCACAGGAGGACCAATCAGAACACGAGGTTAGGACCGATCACAGGAGGACCAATCAGAACACGAGGTTAGGACCAATCACAGGAGGACCAATCAGAACACGAGGTTAGGACCAATCACAGGAGGACCAATCAGAACACGAGGTTAGGACCAATCACAGGAGGACCAATCAGAACACGAGGTTAGGACCAATCACAGGAGGACCAATCAGAACACGAGGTTAGGACCAATCACAGGAGGACCAATCAGAACATGAGGTTAGGACCAATCACAGGAGGACCAATCAGAACACGAGGTTAGGACCAATCACAGGAGGACCAATCAGAACACTCGCTGAGGAAGATTAGTGATGGTTGTTAGAAGTCTACAGGACAATTAAAGAAGCTAGAAAATAGATAAAGGAGAAGATAATCCTAATCCGTATCAGCTTGACTTTTACTTAATAGTATACACTAATAAATATGAGTTTCAGATACAACAGCTACTTTCATGTTTCATCAAAGCCATGTATATTCATGGCTTTCATCTCTAAATGGAACGCAGTGGAACATAGTGAACGGGGGAATGTACTTCAGGTTCCGTTATGGGAGGCCTGGCGTCTACAGGTGTATACCCTTACAGCAGGTGTATCAAGGCGTGGGGGGCGATGCGGTCCTCTCGGATGCGGTTGTGGCTCAGGTCCAGAGCCCTCAGGTTAACAGTTTTGTTCAGGATCCCGGCTTGCACCACCTCTATCTTGTTGTCTGAGAGGTGGAGCTCCTAGCAAGCAGAGAAAATAAAATTAATAAATAATATAGAAGCCAGAATGATCAACAGCCATGGAAGAGCCGGTCATAAGGAGGAGGAAATCACAAGGTCTGGAGCGCCGACCTCCTCAGCGTCCCTCGTCGTTCAAGGTCGGTCGTACCTGGAGGGAGACGGGCAGACCCGAGGGAACGCCCCGGAAACGGTTGTCATCCAGACGAAGGTAGGCCAGCTTCCTTAGCGGTCGGAAGGTCAACGGTGAAACGTTCCCGTCGTGGAAGTGGTTGTCTTCCAGTTCTAGCGTCAGGAGTTTGGACAAACCTGACGGGATGAAATTAGTTAAGCTCTCTGCTGGAATTCCTCCAATAGGGAACAGTAAAAGAAAAGGAACAATGCAGGATTGTACGATAGAGATGTTTGTCTTTAAAGATCTCCTATTATAGTACTTTTCTGGTCTTCATTTCTTATTAATGACTCCTATAGAGCAACCTGACACGAATCACAGCACAAAAAACTATGTTGATTTTCGGGAAACTTCCTCTCATCTGGGCGCTTTCAGCGTTCTGCCAACACTCGGCTTCTCCTCCCTCCACCCCCTCGCCCCCTCCTGCCAACCCCACTCCGATGTTATTGGTTACCTTCCGGAGGAGCATGTTGCAGCGTTACCAAACATGGAAGATCCGGATTGCTCTACGTAGATAAATCCCGGAAATTTGAACAAGTGAGCGGCGCCCGGCGTCCCGGGTGTTTAGCGCCCTGCACAGACGGTCAGCAGGGAACACGTCTAAAGGCATGTGCACTTTAGTATGGTTAAACATGACTATAAATCATTAAAACAACGTTTATAGGTCATGAAAGTTGAAAAAGCACAATAGGTGCTCTTTAACGTTTCATTTTATTAATGCACGTTTAAATCCAGTGGACTGCTAATTAAGGGAGAACAAACTGTTACAGTGTTCTTTCAACTGTCATTTCAGTTTCACAAGAGCACTCTCACACGACCATGCCTAGAATCTAAGCAAATATAAAGTATATAATATTAATATTATACCATATTACCAACCTCCAAACAAAATCTACTTCTATATCTATCTATCTATCTATCTATCCGTCCGTCCGTCTCTCTATCTATCTATCTATCTATCTATCTATCCGTCCGTCCGTCTCCGTCCGTCCGTCCGTCCGTCCATCTATCTATCTATCTATCTATCTATCTATCTATCTATCTATCTATCTATCTATCGCTATAATAGAGCCCCCATTGTCTCTGCAGACATTAACAGGGAATCCCTGCTCGTGTTTCAGGATGGAGAAGTGAGAGTGGAGTTGAGAGTTGACATGGAGGAGGATGTGTGTGTGTGTGTGTGGGGGGGGACCTTTGAAGCTGGTGGGAGTCAGGCCACTGAGCTTGTTGTCGTTGATCTTGAGCTCCAGCAGCGAGGGCGGGAGGAAGGCGGGCACTCGGGTCAGGTTGTTCCCGTCCAGGATCAGCCGCCGCAGCCGAGTGAGGTTCTGTAGCAGAAAGCATCCAGGCCTTGGTGTGAATCCTCCCCGGCACCCCCCTGTTCCCCGCTGAGAGAATCCCCCCGGCCTCCCCCCCCTACTGTATACACGGTCTGTTCCCCGCTGAGAGAGAGGTCCAACACTAATGAGTCTCAACTGCATCTTGTTTCTGAAGCACTGGACATTAGAGCTGATGAGCTGCTCTATTGTGAGGCCAGATGTCCTGAGATGACTGAGACAAAGGAGTAAGAAAAGTGCAAAGCTCCTGCCACTTTTAAATTAAATGTTGACAGGTTGGAATTAGTGTGGATTCCTCATCTGACTCGTGGACAAATACAAAATTTATTTTCTCTTCTCTTATTTTCTCTTAGAGTACCAATCGCACTAGACCAGTGTTATATGTACGAGCCACGGAACAACACAGCTGCCCCCAGACAGACTGAAAACATTATGTCACCCCTTTGACAGACCGTAGGAGCCAGGGAGTCCAGGAGCTGTGCTGGGAGACGCCCGGAGGCACAAACCATTGTCTCCCTCTTAGTTGAGGTTTTCCACTGTTGACTGCGACCAACTCCACCCGACCGGCGAAGCATCTGGTGGAATTCATTGCGAGGGTGCAACATTCTGCCTGTGGTCCTGATTCAACGAGGAGCATGTGCGTTTTGTCCCGGCGTCATACGTGTAAGGGCTCTAAATCTGATTTTTATGGATGTGTCCGTAAACTACGGTCGACTGGCTGGTAGAAAACAGGTGTGTGGCGATCATCCACTGAAGAGTCGGTCAATAAACTCTGAGTTACCATGGGGATAGAGCTGGGTTAGAACTGTAAAGTATCATAACAGAGCGGTTTACAGTGTGAGGCGGCTGTGTTTTTCCTGTTTTTAGTACCAGAGTTGGAGAGCTTTTCTTCAAGCCTGGCTGGTGGTTGACGCACCTAAACCCACTGGAGAATCGGTGAAGTGAGGAAGAGTTTACAAAACAGAAGGTCACAGCTGAACCTAACAGTCTACCCAGAGGTCTGGCATCTGGATGGCTGATCTACCCTCTCTATACTCGGGACGTCATGATAGGTAACGTTTGGGTCAAACAGGGGCAGAATGGATGCACCAAGGATATGAGGAAGAGCCTTCGGTCACAAAGCATGGAGGAAGCGTCATGTACGTATTCTACTCAGACGGCCCTGCGGTGGTGCTGGCGTGGAGGGGGTACCTGGAACAGCAGGCGGCTGAAGGAGGCGTCGTTCAGCTTGTTCTTGCTCAGATCCAGCCACTCCAGGTTGGGTAGACCGGCCAGCGCCTTGGCTGGGATCCGGCTGATCTTGTTGTCTGGACACACAAACAAACGCAAGACAATTAGGATTGGATACGGTAAAGGATCTCATTTTTACCAATCAATAGAACAACATTACATTTGAGCTTGAGAATCTTGTTTGACTCCATGCCTTGGTTATGGTCTATAGATGTTTCATGTTTGTCTATTCGAGGTTCTCATGTTAAAATCATTTAAAATGATCCCATCTACTATGTCATTTTAAATGTCTTTCAAATGACTATAAAATTGCTCAAAGAAGTTTTAGGTCTTACAGATACACCCGACCTGTGTCACTCGACTGGCGGACACAGGCATTAGGCCAGCGTTGGGCATTAACAATGCCAGGGTGAGGGGTTGATTCCAACTGGGGCCCCCATGCTAAGAATGTTAAAGTCGTGAACAGAAAAGCCTATGATTTAAAGTGTGTTCAACCAGAGCCCCCCCTACCTGCCAGGTAGAGGGTCTTCACCCCCTGGTCGGAGATCAGCGGCATGCGGCCCAGTCCGGTGCTGCCACACGCCACCAGCGTGTCGGACAGAAGGCACCCCGATGGCAGGGACTCCATGAAGGGGGGCTTCTGGGGGAACACCGCAGGGGGCTCCGGGGCCGGCCTTCGGGGCCGCCCCGCCCCCCGCGCAGGTGGTCTCGGCGGGGTGGTCCGGAGCACAGGCGGCGACGGGGTCGGGGGATTGACCTTCGCTTTTGCCGGAGGTGGAGGTGGGGGGCCGACAACGTCTTCGTCCTCCGCATCCTCGTCTTCGTCGGAAGAGTCGCGGTCCTCTTCGTCTGAGGAGTTGTGGGGCCTGCGGTTCCTGGGCGCCGCCGGTGTTTTAACCGCTGGAGTGACGGCTGCTGGACTGAGCGGGCCCGCGGCGGGACGCTAGAAATCAGAACAGTAGGCCTACAGGTATTACAGAAAACTAAATCCAGTAGTCCTAGCAGTTCTATTACCGGTAACACCAGTAGCGGCAGTAGTTTTAAAGGTGATGGACTCACGGTTTGTCCCTTGGTTCTGACCTCCTGTCCTCCTCTAGAGGTGGAGGTCTCACTGCTACTCCTCCTTACTCCTCCACCCACTCCCTGATGTTCCACGTGGGCGGTCTCCTTCACCACCTGAACTTTTCCCGCTGCTGGTCCTGAAAATCCCAACAACACCACCGTTCTCAGAAGATCCCCCAGAAGTGGCTTCAAGAACTTAAGGATTGGGAACGGAGGAAGTAGGGCGAGCATCCAAAACAAATGTCAAGGCGGTACATCGCTAATGCTAACCCCTAGCAGGCGTCAATGGCCGCATTCAGTCCCCAGAACATGTCTGCCTTGTGGTCTTCATCCTCCTGCTCCGCTAAATGACCTTCACACAACCAATGTCTTCATCATAATTACAGTCTATCTGTAGACAATGCTCCCAGTGTTTGAGGTCGTGAGGACTGATACAGAAGTACCTTTAAGATGTCCTATGAACCGGTACTTAATAACCCAAACCACAACCGCATCATTCACTCAAAAGATTGACTTTGATCGTTGTGTACATTTATTTGATGTGTGGTGCAACATGTGTTATTTATGTTCTTTAAATATATATACAGTATATATATATATATATATACTCTGGGGTTAGATAGTGGAAGGACCCACTCTGGGGTATATATAGATGGATTATACATCTAGGTTAGATAGGGAGAGATTATAATTGGTCGAATAGCAGATTTAAAAGTCAAATGTGCCACTTCTTGAGTCCAACCAGAAGAGATGTCATGCCTGTGAAAGGTTTTTAAATTGTACGATCATAACAGTTTTGATTATCACTTTTGATATGGACAATAACTAAATACATTTGTGTGATAATACATCCTGTAGGATACATTCTGGGGTTAGATAGTGGAAGGACCCACTCTGGGGTTAGATAGTGGAAGGATACACTCTGGGGTTAGATAGTGGAAGGATACACTCTGGGGTTAGATAGTGGAAGGATACACTCTGGGGTTAGATAGTGGAAGGATACACTCTGGGGTTAGATAGTGGAAGGATACACTCTGGGGTTAGATAGTGGAAGGATAAACTCTGGGGCTAGATAGTGGAAGGACCCACTCTGGGGTTAGATAGTGGAAGGATAACGTCTGGGGTTAGATAGTGGAAGGATAAACTCTGGGGTTAGATAGTGGAAGGATACACTCTGGGGTTAGATAGTGGAAGGATACACTCTGGGGTTAGATAGTGGAAGGATACACTCTGGGGTTAGATAGTGGAAGGATACACTCTGGGGTTAGATAGTGGAAGGATACACTCTGGGGTTAGATAGTGGAAGGATACACTCTGGGGTTAGATAGTGGAAGGATACACTCTGGGGTTAGATAGTGGAAGGATACACTCTGGGGTTAGATAGTGCAAAGACATGAATGGGGATTGGATAGAGGGAGGATCAATCTGGGTTTGGATAGGTACTATAAGGTTTAGTATATGAGATGATATACTCTGGGTTAGTTAGTGGAATGATATGATCTGAGGCAAGGTTGTGGAATGAGGGGATGAGAGATCGGGTCGGTGCATTCTGGGGTTAGAGGAGAAGATTGAAACTGAAACCGACTCTGAAAGGTTGGCGGTGTCTCACCTGGGTCACATGGGGTGGGTTTGCACTTCACCATGGCTCTCTGACACTGGCAGACAGTGCACGGCTCCGGAGACCACATGGCCCCCTCAAACATGGTCATCCCGTACACCACACAGTGACCTGTAGCGCACACACGGCCCCAACACTGAGCACACACACAGGAAGGCCACACACAGCTCACACGCTGTAAATATTCAGTAATCAGTTATGGTTATCAGTCACTCATCAATAACCACAGTTTATTAAAACATTACATTAAAAGTCAACATACGATCATTATTAAAATAAAACCAATTATAAAAAATGTATAGATGCTCATAATGTATGAGAATATATAGTTGTGTAATCCTATAATATATGACAACACAACTAATCATAATAAATTGGTATATTCGTGCAAGAAGGATAATGCCAACCACAAACCTAAACGATGAATCAATCCAAAGCTCCAGGTAGCTGTCTCACCCTCCGGGAGGGGGGGCGCCTTCCTGGTGGCGGTCCGAGCACTGAGCCTTCCTCCGGCCCCGAGCCCTGGGCCCTCTCCCCGGGCCCTGCCCAGGGCCGAGGGGGACGCGGCGCAGACACACAGCACCAACAGCAGCCCGGCGCCCCTCATGGTGAACGGTCTCCACACCCAGAAAGACCCTCTTATAGCCTGCAGAGGGGGGAGGGGGGTGAGGGGGGGTGTTTTCAGGTTCGAGGGAGATAAATGCCCTCATTCATACGGTTCTCAGGGTATCAAACCCCCCCCGCTGCCATTATCCCCCTCCAGCCAAGAGAAATGTGCATGTGTGCACAAGGGCCCCAGCAAACACATACGGGTGCACGGCCATGAGTCGACAAACTAAAACCGCAACAAACGTTTTAGCACACTGATGGCAAAACGCTCTAACACATTGCACACAAACATGCAAACACACATTTGCTGCACACATAGTAACAGAAAAAAACTAATATTTCATATATATATGTAAATACTTGACCATTTATAACTTGAACAGAATTACCTTTGAAAAAGGTAATTCTTGGCAGAACATCGTGATCTGCCACAAGTTTCCAGCTCTGGATCTCCTGGAGCCCTTCCTCTGTCCCCTCTCCTGGAGCCCAACCCTCAGCGGTACAGGCCCCCCTCTATGGCCCCGGTTCAACCCCCAGACCCAGGGCCAACCGGGTCCAGTGGCAGGAAGCTGTCTCTGTTTGGCTGAGGGATAAAGACAACTTCCTGGAGAGCCGACCAATAGCAGCGCAGGCTGCAGGACATGAAAGAATGAGCGCTCTGTAGAACGACCAGAGTCAACCAGGTTCTCTCCTACTTTTCTTCCTTACGTTGCAAACCACACATATGAGAAATTCCTTCCAGGACATGTGAACCGAGCAGCCTCCGGCCTCCTGCGTCTCTGTGGTGTTCCTTCCATGGGGGGAAGTGTTGCAGTGTTGACATTAAGGTTTATGAGTCGTTCCAAGTAGAGACGGTTTGAACAACAAGGGAGAAGGCTAGGTTCAACTGTGATGTCGTAAGTTCAACAAGCCTTTGTCTGCTGTGTATAGTCTGAATGATTAAGGTAAACTGGACCAATATCCAGCCCTGTAGCCTTGTAAAAGTTTAAAAATATAAACCATTACAAGGCTATTTGTGAAGAGTTTGTAACATGGACTTTTCACAAGGGGCTGTCTCTGTGTTCAAAGTGTTAAAATCTTCCTAAAACTCCCTGATCCACACATTCTCCCCCGAGAGGTTGAACATTATATTGTATATATTATATTATATAATACACCAGACCTTTTGTCAAGCAACTTCCTGTTCTCAGGAGAGGTTGTCAACTTTGGCCCCAACATGTGAGTTTAAAATAATATATCTTGGTGACAGCAGATATTTTTAGCTCTCTCGTACAACTAGTGGTGTAGCGGTGTTGTGACGGCTGTTATCCCAACACGTTATCCCAGAGGTCACCCCTTATTTGACCTTGGGCATTTAAAATAAATATGTGGGCTTTAGGCCGTAAACAACCTTAACAAGTCCCCTACCTGTCAACCTTAACAAGTCCCCTACCTGTCAGGCCCGCTGCTGTCTGATTCGCTACATCGATAGTTGTGATGTCAACGAAAATCCCCTAAAACTACAAACACACTTTAATCGAGGACATTAATACATACAATCGATATATAGCGCCACACCATGGTTATACAGGGTACTACAACAACACATGTGTGAAATCAATCCGAGAGAAATTAGGGATTTAAAAAGTAATATAGCAGTGGTGGTAGTTACCTCATCACAAATGTAAACTGCAGAAAGGAAACAGACAATGTCTGTTAATAATTAAAAAAAAAAAATCCCAATGATCCTATTCAGACTTGCCATCTTTACATTCGGTTCCATCGTGACATCTCAGCATGGTCATTTCACGACCCCATAAAACCGGGTTAGGGTTAAGAAGACGATTAGCGTTAAGAAGGTGGAGATAAGTAAGGGCATTATCCCGCTTCTACCATGGTCACTTACGAGAAAAATACATATTAAATCATTCACTCATGATTTAATGTTGTTTTTACCGTTAAAATCATAAGTTTTTCACAAGAAGCGGCTGAGCGGACGATTTAACATCTCCTGTCCGCAGGCGTTGCCATGGAAACCTGCTGTGGCCACACACGTTGTGATAAATAAACTGTGAAATAACGTATGTTCTGTGATTCTGTTGCCACGGTTACCAAAGCGTTTGAGCCAGCGCAGTCATTTAGAACTGTCATCAGGCAATTTGACCGGAACATCTTCATAGGTGTCCATTATCACTTTATAATGGACACCCAGCAGCCAATCAGAATCGAGTATTCACCCAGACCGTGGTATAACAGTGAATAACTCCACCCCTCCCATGTGATTAGAGAGTCCCACCAGCTGCTAGTGGCGGGTGCGGCTGGCCTCAGACACCGCCCTGGGGGAAAGCAGCTACGGTAAGCATGGCGTTTAGGTCCCGTCTTGTCTTAATTGCATCTAAAGCCATTCGGTGTCCGCACATAACCAGGTCCAAACCCTGCAGTCTGACCCCTGACCCCAGCTACAGCTGCCGGCCGACAGCAGGTGCTGCTGGACCAGAGAACGGTTCCTCCAGCAGAGAGGGGGCGGGCTACGTTACCCCATGTACCCCTCTATTACCCCTCTATTACCCTGATGCCTCTTCCAAGCACACGCGTTGCACGTATACACACAATGATAAAATCATGCACACACCAACACACACACACACACACACACACACACACACACACACACACACACACACACACACACACACACACACACACACACACACACCACACACACACACACACACACACACAAATAAGAGAATGCACACACCCATTCAAATAAACACACATGCACACCAGCTTAAATAAACAGACATGCACATGCACAGAGACACATTCAAATAACACACATTCATACGTGCATTCCAATAAACACACATGCACACATCCACCTAAATAAACGCACAGATACACACATGCACATTCAAATAAGCATGCACACACACACACACACACACACACACACACACACACACACACACACACACACACACACACACACACACACACACACACACACACACACACACACACACACACACACACACACACACACACACACACACACCACCCCCTGCAGCACTATTTCTAGTCAAGGACACATGCCATTTTAGATCTTCACCTCGACTCTATTGTCATAAAACATGTTCTTCTTCTATGGTTGGCCACTGCTCACAATGACCATTGGCCAACAGTACCTCGGGATTATACTGGGGCCTGATGGACAGACCTCACATATGCTTCTTGTGCCTGATTAACAGGGCTTTGTATATGTGTGTTTGTGTGTGTGTGTGGGGGGCAGATGTCCACTCTCAGTATGTACGGCACTTAGAAGAGCGTTCCTGTTTATGAGGAAATTGATATGTCTGACCTATTAGCTCCTTTTCTGAGATGCACTTTGGGAAATGTATTTTATTCTATTTGTAGGACTCGGTGATCACAGTTGGAGTTGGAAGCCATTTGGTGCGGCAGAAGGACCTTCCACTATGTATATATATATATACCAGCATTTGTCCTTGCAGGCTGTCTCTCTCTCTCTCTCTCTTCCTGTCTGATTGCTCCTCAATGAGATCACACTGCAGGTCACTGCCACCGTGACCCTCAGGGCCTGGTCGCTTGGCCTGGCAGTGAGGGTCGCGTGGCAGCCATCTGCAGTGTGATCAAGGCCGATGAAGGTCAGGTCACACAATATCATTGCATCCAAAACAAATTGATAAGGATGGTTATGACGTCCACTGCATGAACACCCAACAGGAGAATAAAGGCATAACCAAATGTAGAGCTTGTTTCCCAGAACCAAGGGTGGCTCTTACAATGAACCAATGGTGGCTCTTCTATTAGCTAAGGAGGCCGGGACAAACAGACAATGAACCAATGGTGGCTCTTCTATTAGCTAAGGAGGCCGGGACAAACAGACAATGAACCAATGGTGGCTCTTCTATTAGCTAAGGAGGCCGGGACAAACAGACAATGTCTCCAATTTAGGTGCTGCCGCCAATGCACTGCTATTGTTGGAAAATCACCCTTCTGTCTCTATTTATAGATCTCTCTCTCTCCCATACTCTCCCTACACACACACACACACACACACACCACAAACACATACATGTGCGTACACACACACACACGCATACACACAAACACACACACACACACACACACACACACACACACACACACACACACACACACACACACACACACACACACACACACACACACACACACACACACACACACCTCATCACGTTGGGTGGCGTGTGGACGTCAACGGTGGGTTTTGAGTGACCAAAGCCGACCCCCACCCAACAAAAGTGAGAGGCAGGTAGTGCTTCAAGTCTTTGTCTTGTATCTCAGTGAGAGCAGCACTGAGAGTGCGTGAGTGTGTGTGTGGATAAAACAAAGACACACCAGGAACCATGGATGATGTGTATAAGGCAGCGGTGAGTGGACAATCAGCATTATTATTTAATCATTGTATGATCATTTTATTAATGGATTTATCAATTACATTAAGAAGAAATATATATATATATGCTATATATATATATATATATATATATATATATATATATATATATATATTGCTACAATCAACAAGTTACAAGAAGGGAAATTGCAACTTGTGACGTTTTATAAAGGCATGTTTAGAAATGGTATTACCTTGCTTGTGTGGAGTGTGTTTAAAAGGACAGCAGTGGCATGACATTGGGGACTCTGAGCGCTACTACGTGATGCAGCTTGGAGACGGGCTGAAATCCAGCCTGTTGTCATTAAGAATAAGAACAGAAGCAAGTTTGAAAGCTCTGGATAAAAAAGTTTTGTATACGTGTAAACAAAACTTTGTTAGCGCACATTAGCAAATCTGAATATGAATAGAGACTTTCAGCCATTTTTCAGGCCAGCTTGCATGCTAGGATTTTCGAACGGTATATACACATAGTAGGTTCTTATAGAAGGTCAAGGCCAACTGACTTCACAGTTGTCAGAGATCAAGCTCAGAAGCCCATTACCACTGGACATCACATGAACACTGGCCAATCCCATAGGAACATTTCAGAAGCATTTCATAGCGCTGTGGTTGCTCATCGCTCCCACAATAACTCTTTGTCTACACACACTTGTTACACAAGTATATTTATTTCTGTCAGCGTATTAAAGGCGAACCGCCACAGCCTAGTTTGGCAGGGTATTGGCTGGACGGTTGAGACGGTCGACCCTTGCTTCTTATCCCCTGGTCCCAGTCCAAGAGATGCCTGCCTCAGCTAGCAAGCATTTCTGACATCTTTCAGCGTGCCAACAATAGAACAAAGCCACAGTTGGGACGGTCAGGTAGGACAAACGAGGAGAGGACATGACAGCTGTTGGCCCTAGCCATCGAAAGTGAGGACTGCTACCACAGATCGGACCGGCGGCTGCCAACTGCCTGCTTCGACCAACCCTTCCAATACCTCCCCTAACCCCACCAACCCACCCGCCTCCCCCAATAGCCTCCGCTGGCCTACGCATCCAACTGTGGCCCCGTGGGACCAGAATAGCAGGTGAAGAAAGTGCCATGACATTTTAGTCATACGGTGGTTGGGGGGGGGGGCTGAGAAGGCCTTGGTGCCTACATGGAGGCGTTGGTTGGACCAGGGACTGGGTGGTGAGGGTTCAAGGACGAACAGTGAGGGGGGCGGGGGAGCCAGTGGTATTGGCAAGAACCTGGTGATACGATATGCATCATGGGGTGGGATGCAGTGCGTATAAAAATACACGTATTGTCAGGAGTTGACAAGCTTCTGCTTTCCTCACTTTGCATTAATCGAATGCCTGTTTTTGTATGTATCGGAGAATATGGGGTGGTAAGTAGTGTACTTAAAATAATACAATTATTTGAATATGTCGAAACTAACGATACGTCTTTCTCTTTCTTTAGGTTGAGAACTTGACAGAGGAGCAGAAAAATGGTGAGAATCTTGTTGAGGAATCAACATTAGCTTTAGCAGGCAGCAAGTAGCCTACCACTACTTCTTGTATCACCATAAAATCCTAGTGTGAATCCTTATGAGGCTACTACTAATACCAAAGCTGTATAATTCTACCACCCAATACAAGTGTCTCTACCTCTAGTCTAGCTAAATATAGCATGACGATGCTAATTACTAACCACAATATTTGAGACGTTCTTCACATCTTGGTGATTTCCGTTACTTCTGAAAGCCAACTGTGTTTCTGGCCCTCTTTAGAGTTCAAGGCCGCGTTTGATGTCTTCATTCAGGATGCAGAGGATGGCTGCATCAGCACCAAGGAGCTAGGGAAGGTTATGAGGATGCTTGGACAGAACCCCACGCCAGAGGAGCTCCAGGAGATGATTGACGAAGTGGATGAAGATGGTACGTCAGCAGCTAGCCATCGTTGCTAACCTAGCCAGACTGCTAGCTTCTATTGCTAACCTAGCCAAATAGCTTGCCGTTTCAATCCCAGCCAAAGTACGAACAGCCATGGCTAACATAGCCACATTACTGTCCATCTCTGCTAACTAATAAACCATTTTTAGTCATCATCGTCATCCAGCCACATCGCTAACTCAGTCGCACATAGCAAACCTTTTATAAGTTATATATAATCTCCCATTCCTGCACAGGGATACCCCATCAAGATCAATATAATATTTTTACTCCAGTAGGCCTACTCCAGTTCATGCGGAAAAAAATGACGTACAGAAAACAATAGCCATCCTCACTAACCAGTTTAGTTAAACAGTTTCATGCATCAATGGGTTTACCAAGCAGAAAGGCAGAAGGCAGACATGTTATATTCAGAAGCTCCCGGTGCATGGTTCTAAGCTATTGACCGTGTTCTTCCAGGCAGTGGAACCGTAGACTTTGACGAGTTCCTGGTGATGATGGTGCGCTGCATGAAGGAGGAGAGCAAGGGGAAGTCAGAAGAGGAGCTCGCTGAACTGTTCCGCATGTTCGACAAGTGAGTTTCTCCTCTGAGTATCTCCATTACAGTTTCCCTTGAAGACACAGTGAAGTGTACGCTTACACTGTAGGCCTGTAGGACAGAAAACAAAGTGTGTGTTGAAGGATCATTTTGTTCCGGTGAGGTATTATTGAGGGCCAGCTTTGTCATGCTCAACTGAAACCAGCTATGATCATAACTTGCATAATGATGGAAATGGTTGCTAGATAACAAAGAGAAATCTATTGTAACGTCAAACCCCAACTGCCATAACATAGCTGTAGTCCCCCATTAGTTAAACTGTGGTATCAGGATAATTAGCTCATTAGATAATCCAGATGGTCGTGTCAAACTAGTGAGAAGGACATTCACATCCTGGATCTGTAGGCTGGGTACTGGATCATGTCAAGCGGTCCCTAGCAGGTGAGTGAGCAAGCAGCTCCAATGATAAGAGGCGTATGGTAAGAGGCGTATGATCCTGTGTTGAGGAACGGAGATGGCTACATCGACCTGGAGGAGCTGAAGGCCATGTTGGAGTCCACAGGAGAGTCCATCACAGAGGACGACATCGAGGAGCTGATGAAGGACGGGGACAAGAACAACGATGGCAGAATCGACTACGACGGTATGCAGGGAAGGACTCGGGCGGTGTTTAAATGACTTTAAAGACTAGTTCAATGACAAAGATTCTGGCAGAAGAAAGACAAGGCATAGGTTCAAAGGGCGTAGGTTCTAGCATACATGTTGCTTTTTCTATAAGTCTGTAAAAACCATGGAGCATTTTCTGCAATAGGCATGATTCTGAATTATTATCATATCCCGTATGATAACATAATTTTAGGTTTTTACAAACAGCATAATGGTTTTTGTTCTTTTATCTTTCTTCTAGAGTTCCTGGAGTTTATGAAGGGTGTAGAATAGAAGATTTCTGAACTACAACATGGATCCATCTTAAAAAACCTGAACGACTCCTCAAAGCTCAATGATGTCATTCCCTCTGTCAAACACTCCTGTGTTTCCTGTCCTTTGTCTACAAGTTGTTAATTCAATAGGCCTACTTTTACAAATCTTAAATTTCAAATATAAACACATAGAACCTTCTAAACATTATTATTATGCTTTAAATATGAATGAGATTCGTTTGTTGTGCAGTGAGTTAATTCAAAGTTATTACGCCCATAAAGTTTACATTGGCACGTTTCTCAGAAAATGTAAGAATATATTTTCTAAACTTATTTTGAACCACACTTCCACCAAGATGAAAAATATAATACATTATAGCAGAAAAACAATGTAGGGCTATTTTCAAATAAAGGGATTTTCAGTATTTGCTGCTTTGTGTCTTTTCTGTGCGTTTTTAATCAATTGTAATGTAAAAACAAATCTACACATTATATTGCTTTTTGAAGAGAGGCCGATATTATATTTGTCGACATATTTGGGCTGTCGCCTTGCATGGTTGACTCTGCCGTCGGCGTGTTGTCAATGTGTGTGTAAACCGATGTGTAAGTCGCTTTGGACAAAAGCGTCTGATAAATGCCCTAAATGTAATTGACACATGAACAATTACTGAGTGCTCATGACATGACTTACTGACTCAACAGGTAAACATATGCTTGTGTGTGGTACATACATTGTTCAGTTGAAATTATTGGCATAAAGTTATAGTAAGGTTATTCTTTAACACAGTTATTACACATACCCCCCACAAAGGCATATACATACATACATACATACATACATACATAACAATACATAACATACATACATAACATACATACATACATACATACATACATACATACATACATACATACATACATACATACATACATAGGCCTACATACACACACACACACACACACACACACACACACACACACACACACACACACACACACACACACACACACACACACACACACACACACATATATATATATATATATATGATAGATAACGTTAGCAACATGAACGACATTGATAGAGCTCCGCTCACCTTTCCATTTTGTTTCGGAAAGGTAACCGCGCCCCCTGGTGGCTGCTGATGCTGTCGCCGCTACTAACACAAACTCCATGTCTTTCAAATCGTAAATAATCCAGCACTATGAGGGGTGTTTAGGATGGTTCGATGCTGTCTCGAAATATACAATTGTATTTTCTACAAAACCTTAAAACAATATCATACACGACCAGAGTTTTTTATTTTCTAATTCTTAACGCGGTTCAGTCCTTGACTACAGGTACTAACGTAAGGACTACAGCAGGCCCGGTACGGCCTTCGATAGCTCAGTTGGTAGAGCGGAGGACTGTAGTGGTGACGCCTGGAATCCTTAGGTCGCTGGTTCAAATCCGGCTCGAAGGACTTTTTACATTACCTTCCTTACTAAACAACGGTAAAATAACGTACAACGGACGTCGGTACTATTCCTTATTTATTTAGCATTGGTATAGAGTCGCTTGTTATTATGGTATTTCTTTACACACATATATCTATATATCTAAATCGATACATATACAGATAGAGAGCTCCACGGGGAAGCTGCAGATGACCAGTTCACGGTCTTGAACACAGCCTCGATGCACCATTGGTCGGGAGAATACGGAAGTCTTCTCATGTACCGATGCGTTCGGGTAAAATAGTGCATATTCTAGATTTATAGGGGTCAAATATTATAAACTGTCATCTATTGTTCGTCGCTTACGAGTAGTGTCTTTACAAGCAGTCGAAATGGCCACTGTCTGGTCAGAGAAGATGCTACAATTGCTCCGTAAAATAAATAACCTTCCATTCACCAGGTACACTGTCGAACGTGATTGGCGTTTTTGTATAGGACTTGCCACACTTGTATTCTTTCTTGTTTAGTGTTGAGTTTGTAGACTACTTAGTCCGCTTGTAATCCCAATCAACGTCTCGTACACCCATCAAATGTTGAAGGCTATTAAACAAACACAATGAAAGGCGCTCCCTGTGTAACTGCGCTACTCTATGCTTTATTTAGTTCCGTTGGTTTGAAATGGGTTCGTCAATCAACCAAATTGTGTGTCTACTGACTTCAAACGATTGTTGGCAGCCCCTGATGTTCTTTTGGCAAATGGTCGAAGTAACATATTTAAAAATTAGACACGCCTAACCCAGATGGGCTCTTTTGTGATTCTTAATGTGGACATTGTCCTACTGATTAACGTTATACAGTTTACAATATGTCTTTATTTGGTTTGCATCTGAAAGCCGGTTTGATTTGCGCATATAATAAAATACATAGATTGAACATGCATACTTGAGCTTTTTATTGCTTTTATTTCCACTATTTTGTTCCATGCTGGTATATACTGTGGTTATTTCATACTCTGGATTGTTAAATAATGAGTGATAAATCAGAACTAATTACTAGTTCCGGTCCTGCCAGGGTCCCACCCCGCGACAGATGTCTGCGCTTCATTGGTGGTGGGCCAACAGGTCGGTTGGATCCTTCCCTCAAATGGCAGCCATTTGTGAGGAAACTTCCCAGACGTCTTCGATCCGCCCAAGCGCCGGCGCCCTTTCCCTCAGCTCGAAGCTGGACACTCACTCCAAGAGGTCAGAGGCCGTCGCCAGCGTCCTGCAAGAGCCTGAGGCGCAGCGACGTGCTGACATGTTTGAAGGATGGAGGGATGAGGTGAGTGACTAACTGGACGGGCTTCCTCCACAGCCTCATGCAAATCATATTGACGCTGTTATGGAGGCATTCAACATAACTTAAATGTCTAACCCCCGTCAAGGGTATGACGTCATGGCCGAGTACTGCGACGACGCCCCACTGATGTCTATGGAGCGATCAGCAACAGTAAGTCCATTTGACATTTGAGCCATTAGACTCTGAAGAAAGTATAGAACGGGCAGCAGGGCAGTGTGACAATGACCCCAGCCCAGCGTTATCCAGTCTGAGCATGCTGGGGTTCTGAGCCGGTGTTCTGATCCCGTCCTGGTTCTGATCCCGGCCTGGTTCTGAGCTGGGTTCTGATCCCGGTCCTGGTTCTGATCCCGGTCCTGGTTCTGATTCCGGCCCTGGTTCTGATCCCGGATCCTGTTCTGATCCTGGTTCTGATCCCGGTCCTGGTTCTGAATCTTGGTTCTGATTCCGGTCCTGGTTCTGATCCTGGTTCTGATCCCGGTCCTGGTTCTGAGCCGGGTTCTGATCCCGGTCCTGGTTCTGATCCCGGTCCTGGTCTGGTGATCCCGGCCCTGGTTCTGATCCCGGTCCTGGTTCTTGATCCCGGCCCTGGTTCTGATCCCGATCCTGGTTCTGATCCCGGTCCTGATCCCGGTCCTGGTTCTGATCCCGGTCCTGGTTCTGATCCCGGTCCTGGTTCTGATCTTGGTTCTGATCCCGGCCCTGGTTCTGATCCCGGTCCTGGTTCTGATCCCGGTCCTGGTTCTGATCTTGGTTCTGATTCCGGTCCTGGTTCTGATCCTGGTTCTGATCCCGGTCCTGGTTCTGATCTTGGTTCTGATCCCGGCCCTGGTTCTGATCCCGGTCCTGGTTCTGATCCTGGTTCTGATCCCGGTTCCTGGTTCTGATCCTGGTTCTGATCCCGTCCCTGGTTCTGATCTTGGTTCTGATTCCGGTCCTGTTCTGATCCTGGTTCTGATCCCGCCTGGTTCTGATCTTGGTTCTGATCCCGCGCACTGGTTCTGATCCCGTTCTGGTTCTGATCCCTGGTTCTGATCCCGGTCCTGGTTCTGATCCTGGTTCTGATCCCGGTCCTGTTCTGATCCCCGGTCCTGGTTCTGATCAGGCCTGTTTGGGGTGAGGAGAGTATGGCGTCACATCAACGGGTTCTGCCGGAGCGCGACGGGGGCTCATGATGTGGCTGGCCCGCCGCTCTCGCCACCAAGCAGACGTACGCCGGCCGCCTGGACAACCTGGTGAGTGGGCTAGGTTAGGGTTAGTTAAACCTAACCCTAGCCCAACCTGGTGGGAGAGGCCCGCTAGAAGGATTCCTATAGATAACACATACAGTATATAATATAGATATGTTATATAGCCATCAAAATAAGCTCTTTGTATTATTTTCTATTTATTTATTTTCACTCATAAGGAGGTTAATGACTGCTGCTTGTATAATTAATGGGCGTACGATCATGAAACTTGCAACTAGCTGTTAGTATTAGTAGTACTATGTCAGTACGACTGTCAATGTTAGTATTAGTAGTACTGTGTCGGTACTACAGTCAATGTTAGTATTAGTACTACTATGTCAGTACGACGGTCAATGTTAGTATTTGTAGTACTGTGTCACACAGTCCTACAAATACTAACATTGACCGTCGTACTGACACAGTCTGTGTCAGTACTACGGTCAATGTTATTATTAGTAGTACTGTGTCAGTACTACGGTCAATGTTAGTTTTAGTAGTACTGTGTCAGTACTACGGTCAATGTTAGTATTAGTAGTACTGTGTGCAGTACGACGGTCAATGTTATATTAGTAGTACTGTGTCAGTACGACGGTTAATGTTATTATTAGTAGTACTGTGGTCAATACTTAGTGTCATTGCGAAGCGTTTTCCTGCATATGCATCACACTAGCTAAGCTTGTCCAGGTCTTTCATTGGATAAGAGAAGGTATTTCCATTAAGACACGGTATGAAGGAGGAGGTTAAAGCCCCGCTGCCCCTCTCCTCTCAGGCGCGCCGGCGGGCTGGCGGCAGGGATGAGCATCGGAGACACCGTGCTAAAGGAGTGTGAGGAGGAGGCCTGTATCTCAGCAGCCATCGCTGTGAAGGCTAGATCGGTCACCACAGTGAGGTGAGTGGTCATGTGCTGGTCCAATCAGGTACCATCGCTGTAGGCCATGTGTTCGTCATGTGCTAGTCAAATAGGGTACCGTTCGTCTGAGCACAAGGGGGCTGACTTCCAGTCTGCATACCTTATGCAGACTGGAATATCATTGAATATCTGGCTATTAATGAGGAATGTATTTTCAGACTCAACCACTGCACACTCATTGTAAATCTAAATTGCACGTCAAAATGTAAATATTCAACTGTTTGTCATTGGGTATTGGATCACTAGTATGTGCAATAAATTTGTTAAAAATAGGCATTTTGACACGTATCAATATGTCATGTCATAAATGCTATCTTAACCCCATTTACATAATATATATATAAGGGCACATATTAAGAAGAGCTCTTTGGAATCAAATGACATTCATTGAGTTTGCTTCATGAGATGATAAATACAAAACCTTGTGCGTTTGAAGCTACACCTACGAGGAAGAGGAAGGAATTTTTCCAAGAGCCAGTTTGTCTTCGACCTCGAACTTCCTGCTGATTTCCAGCCGAGTGGGTGATGGAGAGTGCAGGAATTCTACTTTCTGGCCGATGGATGGAAGGGGTAATAAAAATGAGTCAGCGTTCCTTGCATTTATTTTTTTTATGTTTTACTATTTAGCACACCGCTTTTATCCAAAATGACTTACAGTGAGGGTTTGGCAGTTTTCTCTCATTGGCTTCAGGTAGAGGTGGTGGAAATGGAAGAAACAAACCAAGTACTTCAGCTGGAAGTCAAAACCCCAGCATTGCCTCATGTTATATTATCGTATTACTTTGGAGCATAACTCAAAGGTTCTGTCTTCAGGTGAAGGAGCTGCTGGTTGGTGGAGGATTTCAAACCAAAACTGTGCCATGTGGTGCTGGACTTTCTTATAAGACACTTCCTGTATCGACCAGATAACAGGTAGGACCTCCCCATCCAGACCTGTGGGTCCCTGGGGTGCATTTAGTCCCTTAAAGGTTTGGAGAACCATGCCCATCAGATTTTCAAGAGGTTTAAGGCAATTTTTTAATGACCTTTCTTTTCTTTTGCAGAGCCTTACTATCAGGAGTTTGTTGACGCGGGCTTCATCAAACCTGTATAGGATTTAAGATCTGGAACACCTTATTACTATTGATGCTTTCAATATATTTCACCCTGTCCTGAAGAAGAATAGAATGAAGAATAATCTGTATTTGTCATTGTACAAGACAACAACATTTTGTTTTGGAGCAGTCTATTAAACAGTTCTACACATTCTATAAAAAAAAATATTATCAATAGTATCAGCAATATATGTATGTATGTGTTGTACATTACATACAATATAATACATACATACATATATCATGCATGCATGCATGATGCATGCATGCAGTGTATGTATGTATGTATGTATGTATGTATGAATGTATGTATGTATGTATGTATGTATGTATGTATGTATGTATGTAATGTATGTATGTATGTATGATGTATGTGATGTATGTATCATGCATGCATGCATGTATGTATGTATGTATGTATAAATAAATGTTTTAAAAAGTCCACAAAAGTGCAATCATGTGTGTATGAGATGTGAATGGGAGTATCAGCAGCTGTGCAGCGTAGAGTGTAGTCGTGGTCACAGCTCTATGATAGAACTGTTTTGCAGTCTCGTTAGTGCAGGCAGGCAGTGTCTTGTATCGTCTTCCTGAGGGCGAGGAGGGGTGAAGGGCAGTGTCCAGGGTTTGTGCTCTCTCTGAGGATGCCCTTTTGCATTAACATTTAGGGCATTTTGCAGACGCTTTTATCCAAAGCGACTTACATCAGTTAATACACACATTGACACACCGACGGCAGAGTCAAACCATGAGGGCGGACAGCCAGCTCGTCCCGTCCGGAGGAGTTAGGGTTAAGTGTCTTGCTCAGGTACTCAGCTGGAGGAGCTGGGGATCGAACTAGCAACTTTTCGGTTGCAGACAACTGCTCTACACTTCTGAGCTAAGCCGCCCCAGGCCTTGACCCTCCGGTACAGTGGGTCTGGTAGATGTCCTTCAGTCTGGGAGCTGGGTTGCTGGTGATCCTCTCAGCAGTCTTAATGTTGCGCTAGAGATCTTTCCTGTTATCTGTGGTGCAGCCAAAGTACATCTGCGGTGATGCAATGTGTATGTAAACATGTGAGAAACTGATCGGATGGCTGACTGTTAGAAACCCACCAGCAGCTTTGTGGGAGACATGCCCTCTTCAAGCACCTCAGGAAGTGAAGCCTTTGAAGTCTTTCTTGGCCGTCGCGGTCGTTGACGCGGTCCAAGTCGGTCGTGGCTGATGTTTGACCTCCGATGGTACCTGTGTTCTGCACAACTCCACTGTCTCGCGCTCGATTGGGATGGGGTGTGTGACGCGAAGGGCTTCGTTCTTCCCCTGAAGTCAGGATCATCTCCTTTGTTTTTGCTGAGTTTGAGGATCAGGTTGGTTCTTCGGTTCGCCTCTCCACGGTGTCTCTACCTCTGTCTGTAGGCAGCTCTCGTTGTTGCGTGAGATCCTGCCTACCACGATGGTGTCGTCTGCGACACGTCCTGAATACAAAATTTATTTTACTATTACTCTAAGTAATATGTAATAATATTTTTGTCTTTTTTTAAATTATTATTATAACCTCATGACATTTGTTGAGTCTCCTTACATTTCACTCATATTGTACAGGGAAAAGTCACGGACCATGTGTGTATTAGACTTTTCCTGACTGAAGTTTTCTGGATTTGTGTTTAGACAAAGTTGCTTTCAAGATTTTCAGCATTTAAGTTGTTAACATTTAAAGTAGTTTGCTAAATATTTGCAATTTAATACAGCAAGGCAGGCAGTGTCATTTCAAGATTGAATGCAAGGTATTCTCAGGAAGGTCAAAACGAAAAGTTCAAGCCATGTAAACATACAGGGAACAGGCAGTGATTTTTTAATAGATTATTGGACTGACGTTGGAGCGACCGTGGAATTCTAACAGCAATGTTGTTGCTGTTAAGATGGCACGTTCGGCTCCACGCTCCAGTCAATAGGTTGGCGGCACATGGCTATAAGGCACTTTGCGGTATCACATTACGACTCAAAGAGAAGAAGAAATGGCCAATTGGGGTTCTCTATCCCGAACAAAGCCGCCCCATTCTCTAGAGCTACGAACCGTTTGCAGTAACACAAATCTCTTTTGCACACCCTATACTGAGATATTTGGTGCAAAGTCAGAGCGCGGGAGACTTTGATGATTTGAAAGAGGAGAACGGCATTGGTGACCCGAGCAGGCAGTTCGGTAATTGTAGTGTTCTGACTGGTGTGTGTGCTGGAAAATATCCAAGAAAAAAAAATTATTTGTGGAAATATGTGTACAGTGCGCGAACTCTCATTACATGAACTCAAATTATTGATTTAAGTATGTTCAAATGTTGTCACGTCTTCAATTCTTTGATACAGGTGTGCAAATGTGTTTTGCACCATTTTTACTGCATATTGGAGCAACATGTGAGAGCAGGAATGTCTTATTTGTGACTTGTAAGAGGATTTGTGAAGGTGTAACTGTTGAGTTGTTATATTTGTGAGACACAAAATTCTACAGGTGTGCAACTCCTACTCTGTGATTCACTTTACTTGATACATTTGTGACTCTTTTGCTACAGGTTACAATACCGTCCAACTGTCCGAACTTTGCACCAATTACCTACACAGTCCTTCTTGTTGCGACCAGTGTGATGAAACATTGGGGCAGAAGTGTTTCACTCGCGGGTCCATATCTCAGGATTGTTCGGAGGCGGCGGAAGGTACGTTCCAGTTCATTTAGCCATAGTGAAATTTCACTCATTAATTTGGCAATTTAGCCGGCATTTATATCACCACGTGGCAAGTCTAAGCAAGTATCAATCACCAATCAAATAAGAACAAACATGCAGTGGATCCACATGACGGTGCGTGGCTAATGGATAAGGCGTTGACTTGATCGAAGATTGAGGGTTCGAGTCCTTGTGGTCGCTTTTAAAATTCAGCTACGTCGCGGGTAACTTCAAAACATTTTCAATGTAGATAACAAAAGGTGTTATTTTGGATTTAGACACCTAGCTGTCTGGGCTATCGCAGTGGAGAAGCACATGAGAATGACGCTTCTGTTACCAGGTAGCGACAGCAGGGGCCTCCCGCCACCATGTTCCTTCTGGCCAGCTGGTGCCCCACAGAGCCAGCTCTCGCTGAATAAAACACCAACGGCTATGGTTAAGTTATGTAGGTATATCTAGATCTGCAGGCAAGAGGACGTGTTTTCCACTTACAAAGTAATCATCATTCATTGCCGAGCGGCTCAGGAGGCCCGTAGTAAATGCTGATCTTACGCTGTCTTTAGTGCGGTGTGAGAGTCTTCCAGGGGGGCGTTGTCCGGGGTCGAGCCTCTCGTCTCTGGGACCTTAAGCTCGTTAGTCATCTGCTTACGCCTCAGGTCAGCCGTTGTAACATTAATGTTTATTGACAACGCCTGCTTTTAAATTCCGTTCGTCAGAAGTCGTTGCGTGGGGGTGTGAACAGATAGCAAGGGGTGCTTTAGGAAAGTGTTGTTTTCCTACGTTCTCTTCTTTTCTGCCCGACCTCGCTCCGCCCCTGTCACTCATGGTCACATTATATTAAGATCAACCTTGAATTACAAGCACAGCCAATCAAAATAGCGAGTGGCAAGGAACTTCTACAAGTAAACGGTCATTCACGGTTACGCTGGATAGCTTGTTCTTTATTACTAATAGATCTGGATCATTAAAGGTATCCATCTGCTCTACAAAACGCATTGTTTTTTGTTTTTGAATGAAGGTCAATAGGCTATTGCATTGATTAGGCTGATTTCTAACATCTGTATTTCAGTTGATACGTTAATTAAACAAGATTTGTTTGTGTTAGTACCATGACTTTATACATTTATTGCCAAGTATTTCCTGACACGCTCGAGTTAAATAGCCCAATCAATTAACAGACACTTAAACGTTTAGTGCTTGAAATATACCTTAAATATTTTCATCAAGTGCATTTCCCAACAATAACAATAAGAAGACAACTGCAACAATCCCAGCGACGGAATTTATTAACGTAATATTGAAATCCAATGTACAGTTGAAGTTGTGGGGCTCGGACCACGCAGATAGTCCTCTTCCGGGAAGCCAGCGTGATCTTGCTGGGGTGTAGTAGTCCTCGCGATCAGCGGCAGACCCTTGGCCTCTCTCTGCTTCAGCAGGCGCTCGCTCCTCCTCCTTCCCCATGCCGCGTGCCGCTGCCACGGGAGGCAGAGTGGGGGTCAGGGGCAGTGGGATGGGTTCTCTGTAGGCATTGAGGGTGTAGGAGGTGTGGGTGGATGGGCTGCGCAGGAATGGCAGGAGGGCTTAGGAGGATAGGAGGAGCGGAGGGAGGGAGGTGGAGGAGGGGGGAGGGAGGCGAGGGAGGTGGAGAGGTAGGGAGGGAGGGAGGTGGAGGGGAGGGAGAGGCGGAGGCGAGGAGGGAGGGAGGGCAGGAGGTAGGGATGGGAGGGGCCAGTCGATAGGTGAGGGAGGGAGGTGGATCGGGGGAGGAGTGAGGGGGAGGCGGTGAGGGAGACGAGGGATAGGGCAGGAGGCGCTGGCAGAGGATAGGCGAGGAGGGAGGGGTCTGGGAGGATGGGGAGCTAGGTGGATGGGAGTGCGCAGGGAGGGAGGGCGAGGCAGGGGGACGGGAGGGAGGTGCAGAGGGAGGGAGTGGGAGATCGAGTAGGGGCAGCTGGATGAGGGAGGCCGCCGGAGGGCGGATGGATAGGGAGGGCTGGTACGGGAGGAGGTGGTAGGGAGGAGGGAGGTGGGAGGAGGGAGAGGGGGTAGGGAGGGAGGGGGGGGGGTAGGGAGGAGAGGGGGGAGGGGGATAGGGGGGAGGGGGGGGGATAGCGAGGGAGGGAGGGGGGGATCGGAGGGAGGGAGGGATAGGGAGGTGAGGGGGAGGAGGGAGGGAGGGAGGGAGGGAGGGACGAGGAGGGAGAGGGGGGCAGGGAGGGACTAAGGGCAGGTGAGCGGAGGGAAGGGAGGAGGTGGTAGGTGTTAGGGAGGGAGGGGGGAGAGGGGATTGGGAGGGTAGGTAGAGGGGATAGGGAGAGAGGGAGCAGAGGGATAGTGAGGAGGGAGGGAGGCATAGGGAGGGAGGAGGGAGGGGATGAAGAGGGAAGAGGAGGATGAGGGAGGCGAGAGGGAGGGAGGGGCGGGAGGAGAGGCATGCTCAAAGCAGGAACTGCGTCTCTGTAAAGCTCTGTTAAGGTTGAATATTACAATATAATATATAATATTACATTAACATATTCACGTTTGTATGGAAGGGCTGCAGAACTGAGAACATTCATGCAAACATGGTAACTTTAAAACTATATATATATATATACACACATATACAATATATATATACATTATATATATATATTATATATCACACATACATATATATATATATATATATATATATATATATATATATATATACACACACACATATATATATACACATATATATATATACTACATATATATATATATATATATATAATACACACACACATATATATATAATATATACAAACACATATATATATACACACACACATATATATATACACACACACACACACACACACACACACACACACACACACACACACACACACACACACACACACACACACACACACACACACACACACACACACACACACACACACACACTACAATAAACTGCAACTGCTTCCAAGCTAAAATGATCTTTGTTTGAATGTCTGCCTCTTTGAGAAATAAGCCCTGACCCCTACCTGCTCATTAATGGTATAGCCTTACTTAAAATTACCTACAAATGCAACTAAACAGTAATGCAAAACTATACGGGAAAGGGTGCTTTTGAACTACAGTAGTGTAGGCCTACACACCACACACATATTGATAATAAGAGGGTTACCCGTAGTCAGGCAGGTAGTGGATAAAGGTTCCTCCGATCACAAGCACCACAGAGACCCCAAAGAAGAAGGCCAGCCTCATGTTCCACTGGTCGACCACCGGGTCGGGGGAGAACCCATGGTAGTCGGGGTTCTGGAGGAAGCAGTATGACAGTGAGTCAAACTAATAGACCTCGTGGTACTTGTTTACATATCCATTCCACATTACTCACATTGTAATATTTTCTGCAGTATTGTAAATGTATGCACTTCACCGTCGTGAAATGTTAGCACAACAGCAGACGTTTGATAAAGAGGTAACGTGATGATGACTACACGCCACCCAGAGACACCCTGCGATGCCTGCAGTGACCAGAGCGGTTATGTCGATGCTCTACGTGAAGGTTGAGTTCCACAAAACACAGAGAGAGCTGCACAGGTAAACATCACAAATAAACACCCTCTGCGAGTCGACTATGACGGTCCATACGACCCACACGGTCGGCTGGGTCACTCACCTTCACGTAGTGGTTGACCTCGCCGTGGTCATGGCTGTCCCGGGGGGGCAGCAGCTCCGACAGGGAGGCCGACCCGGCGGAGGCGGACTTCTGGGACTGCGAAACGAAACGAACCCCACTGTTGGCGAGAATACGGGGCAGGGTTGTCCCTAACCGGGTGAATCGGGATAGCATTTTGTCCTCTCCGGTTGTCACCCCAGCACCAACACACAGGATAGACACTACCGCCGACCCGGATGTAGTAGCGGAAGATTTAGATTGTCGGTTGTAAAAACGCTACAACGGCGCCACCTGCTGGTCAATTAGATAGATAGATAGATAGATAGATAGATAGATAGATAGATAGATAGATAGATAGATAGATAGATACGATAATAGATAGATAGATAGATAGATAGAATTAGATAGATAGATAGATACTTTATTTATCCCGAGGGAAATTCAGGTATCCAGTAGCATAAAAACAAAACATACATTAAACATACATTAGACTAAAATTAAGATATAAATTAAAATATGAAATTAACAGTACCTTCAATAAACTTTAACCTAAATTCAGATCTAAAATAAAATTAACAGTAGCTACAATAAACGGTGAAGACGGTAAACAGTGGAAATGAAAGTAAATCAGTGCAGATGGTAGAACAGTGCAAATGAAAGTAAAACAGTACAAATTAAAGTAAAAACAGTGCAGATGGATGTGCAAGATACAGATATAAATAAAATGTCTATTGTTGATGTCCTCCCTGCCTTTACTGGGAGCGGTTGTACAGTCTGATTGCCAGGGGGATGAAAGAGTTTTTAAATCTATTAGTGGAGCTGGACTGGGACAGCAGTTGGCCACTGATCACACTCCTCTGCCTGGTGAAGGTGTCGTGCAGAGGGTGGTGGGTGTTGTCCAGGATGGACAGCAGTTTGTCCATGGTCCTTCTCTGCCACTGTCACCAGAGAGTCCAGCTCTGTGCCCACTACTGAGCCAGCTCTCCTCACCAGTCTGTCCAGTCCACCGGTGTCTCTCCTCCTGCTGCTTCCTCCCCAGCAAACCACAGCATAAAAGAGCACGCTGGCCACCACAGACTGGTAAAACATCTGCAGTAGTTTTTGGCAGATGTTGAAGGACCCCAGCCTTCTCAGGAAGTACAGACGGCTCTGCCCTTTCCTGTGTAGAGCGTCCATATTTGCTGTCCAGTCCAGCTTGTCGTCCAGCTGCAGCCCCAGATACTTGTAGGTCCTGACCACCTCCACATCGACCCCCTCGATGGACACGGGTTGGAGATGTGGTTTCTTCCTTCTGAAGTCCACCACCATCTCCTCGGTCTTGGAGGTGTTAAGCTGCAGATGGTTGGACCTGCACCACCTCACAAAGTCCTCGACCAGGCTCCTGTACTCCCCCTCCATTCCATCCTTGATACAGCCAACTATCGCAGTGTCGTCTGAGTATTTCTGCACGTGGCAGAGCCCAGAGTTATGCTGGAAGTCAGATGTGTACAAGGTGAAGAGGACGGGAGAGAGCACTGTCCCTTGTGGTGCACCTGTGTTGCTGACCACAGTGTCTGACGTGCAGCCCTTCAGTTTGACGTACTGTGGTCTCTCCGTGAGGTAGTCCGTAATCCATGTAACCAGGGGTGGAATTGAACAAATTGAACAAACTATGCCAGTAATGGGATGTTATTAGAGGGTCTGGCTCCAGACCTTTTTAATTGCATTCTCAAAGAGAGTTTCAAAGACAGTTGTAAGGCCATCTTAAACCTGTCATGGCACGAACCAGGGTTCACTCCATCAGATATGCTACTGGCTACAGTGCAATTGCACATATGCATCCATTTTGTAGTTGGGTTGTAACAAGGGAAATTTGTTCTTTAAATTGCCACGTTATAAAATCCAGTCACTGAACACTGAAAGCTGAATTGGCGACGACTGCGTTAAGCGAGCGGTCGACATCTGTTCCCCTTAATTCCACTAGTGGGCGCTAGAGCCTCGCTATAAAATTAAGTCTTTCATATTTCCGCTTAGCTTGCATTAAATATTCACTGTGCTGGCCTTGCTCTTAAAATCTAATTAAAAATGAACTAAATCTTTTGGGAATAGAAGACAAATAAATGCCCTTCTCAAAAAGAGTACTTGGCCTACATGTTTCTACCACAATAATGTTTGCATCCATATAATATATCACCCTGCAGAAGTATTTTAACAATTGATTAATACCGGGGGTTTATTAAATAAAGAATTAATACGCGAAACTCCAAAATAAAGAATTATTTCTTATTATACTATAGTTCTAGTTAGTTACTAGTTACTATAGTTTTAATGCACGCCGAAATAGCTCAGTTGGGAGAGCGTTAGACTGAAGATCTAAATGTCCCTGGTTCGATCCCGGGTTTCGGCAGTTCTTTTATCGCAAGTCAATTCTTTCGACCGAGGAAGCACAGCAAATTTTAACTTGCAATTATTTAAACTATTAACATCCTCAAAACCACAAATGATATTGCTCAAGGAGAACGTTAAGTCTTTAAAGGAAACTCTTTATTGCCATCATAGTACCATATTTATACATGCCAGGGTTGTAATTAAAGGCATTATTTACCCAAACTCCCAAGATTTAATCAGCTGTTTGCAGTTCCCTATGATTTCAGATGAAATATCAGTACAATTATTCATTTTATAGAAACCAACAGCTCTTGCTTTGGCAAGCCGTTTGCATTAAATAGGTATTTATTTTTGGATAATATACAATCATGGGTACATAATATGTATGAATAAAAAGTTCACCTTTGTGCACATTTATAATTTAATGAGATAATCAAGTCAGATTTTGTAGAAATGCACACATTATATCAATCCAACAAGATTCATCAATTGGCTATAAATATTTAAATATGCCCCATTACAAAATGTTATACTGAACAACACAAGGAAACAAATTGGAATAGTCAATTGTTACCAATAGTTGTATATTAGTCTGTAATAAAAGCTATTTTACTTAATAAAAAAAATAATAAAAATGGGGGGGTGCTCACATTCTGTCTCCTCAGCATTCAGGTCAAACAAACATGACAGCATGATGATTCTGGAAAGCATGTAAAAAAACCTCTTCACTTCTTCATTTCCCAAGAGAAGCCTGCCTCGGCTGTTTGATCAACAGGGGCCTGGATGAGACACTTGGTAGCAGCAGAAATAACACAAATAAATAATAAGGCCACACATACAGAATAAGAAACCCATCAAAAGGTTGAGGGTTTAGGGCAGTTGGAAATGATGCATTTGCGCGGCGGGCGTGCAGCGGTCATAAGGATTACTCCTTTGTTCGCTTTGTTGAGTGGGTGCTTTCTGCTTTCTTTGGTTGAAAAAAAAAACAAGCAACATTTCTCGATATTTCTCTGAAAATAAGACAGACATTGACGAAGTCGAAGGGAGTTTGGATAACACAAACAAACCCCTCTTCCGTCTGCAGGAATAAAGCGTAAACATAGTGAATTAAAGCAAATATTTGGAAAGGCAAATTGTTCGACCCATCTCTCAAAGACTGCTGGAAACAGAAGAAACTTATCAAATTTATCTTATAGTTTTAGTTCTTTGCTCAGGTAATCCGTTCCCCACAATGGACCTTCAAAAACTACTAGACAATGTCGTTTTGCACCTAAAATCGTCTGTTCAGTTGGCTGTGAGTGATAAAGGAAGTTCTAAAGCTCTTGGAGAAGACCATAATCCAATCAGCGTTCTTCAGAACCACGAAGCGTGCTCGTTACTTCAACCACGAGCACATTCCCAAAACAACAGGAACAATTCAAATTGCCTAAATATACAGTACAAATCCAGCAAAACATGAAGGACTGCAGTTGACAGCAATAAACACGAGCAGAGTTGGGTGCGGCTGCATGGTTTGGTTTGTGTTGTTGAATACTAGATAAAACCAAAGCAAGGAGGAAAGCCCTCCTTACTCTTGGCTTTTCCAGGATTTCACCCCAGCCTTCACATTGATCAGGTGAAGTCACGTAATCTCTCTCTTTCATATATAAAAATAGTTAAAACTGAAGAAAAAACTGCCCAGCCCAATCTTTCTGATGACGGTCATTGTGACTCATGTCCATGTCAAGTTAAACTAACGGCGTAACATAATAAAACAAGAACTGAAACCCTTTAAAATAAAAAGGTCCTCTGTTCAGTTGACCAAATCGTGACTTTCGGTACTGTGATATATCGCCGTGGAGGATTGATCAACAGTCAGATTTAACACTGATCTCACGCAACAGTTTCAGAAAATAGAAGAGAAAAATAATGACTGATGACAACTCGGCCTGTGAAATGAATTAGGCCGACTCTTTGTTCCAATAGGGTTAGGATTTCACCTAACCTGTACCTTACCTTACTAGCCTATGTCCCATCGTATAACTTAAGTTATTTGGTAAAGACACTTTTCGGAAAACATAACTTGTAAACAAAGAGGAAAGTGCAGAATTGACATAACTATTTGCCAGTCGCCAGCAGAGACCGGCATGAAAGGCCTTCCCAAAAATGATCTGCCAATTAGTCTGATCAGGTCTTCCCAGGCAGGGCACATTCTCCATGTACCCCCTTAATACACACACACATACACGCACACACCGTGACAGGGCTCACCTCTGCATTTCTGCTTGCGTTTGTTAAATCATCATTTCAATCAAAGATCGCTTAAGTTTCCTCCGACAAAAAAAAAGTGAATAAAATGAGCAACTTTTTAAATGCTACGGATTAATCGTGACTACATGAATATGTAATTTGTAGTGTCTTAAACACATATAACATCAGCACTAGCGACTGTACTGAACTAAGTGAACTAGTAACTGCCCGATGAAGTAGGGCCAGCCGTAGAAAAGAGGGTGATCCGTCCGAGCAGTCTGAGGAGTCTGAAGCAGTCTGAAGCAGTCTGAGGCGGTCTGAAGCAGTCTGAGGTGGTCTGAAGCAGTCTGAGGGGTCTGAAGCGGTCTGAAGCAGTCTGAAGCAGTCTGAGGCGGTCTGAGGCGGTCTGAAGCGGTTTGAAGCGGTCTGAAGCGGTCTGAGGCGGTCTGAGGGGTCTGAAGCGGTCTGAGGTGGTCTGAAGCAGTCTGAAGCGGTCTGAAGGGTCTGAAGCAGTCTGAGGCGGTCTGAAGCAGTCTGAAGCAGTCTGAGGCGGTCTGAGGCGGTCTGAAGCAGTCTGAAGCGGTCTGAAGCGGTCTGAGGGGTCTGAAGCGGTCTGAGGCGGTCTGAGGCGGTCTGAAGCGGTCTGAGGGGTCTGAAGTGGTCTGAGGCGGTCTGAAGCGGTCTGAGGTGGTCTGAGGCGGTCCGAAGCGGTCCATCCCGGACACAACCCATGCCAATCTCCCGGCCCCGCAAGATCAGGACGAGGGCAGGGGGGAGGCGGCCCCGGTGGGGGAGGGGGCCCCGGGAGTGGAGGGGAGCGCGGGAGGGGAGGGGATGGTGGTGGAGAGGTTGTAGGTGGAGTTGGGGGACGAGGCGGGGGACGAGGCCAGGGGGGTGCTGACGGGCCTGGAGGGGGAGGGGGAGCCGAGGGGGTGGGCCGTAACGGGGGAGTCCGAGCTGGCCTCGTCGCCCTCCTCCGAGTCCCACACCTCGCTCTGCAGGTAGTCGGCGAACAGGGCCTTGGCGCGCTGCAGCACGCGGCCCAGGTGGTGGCGCCGGACCAGCCGGTCAAAGTGCATGGCCAGCTCGTTGTAGTCCAGGCTGTTCTTCACAATGTGGTCGCGGTGCTCCAGCAGGATGGACAGGCACAGGAACAGCATGAAGGGGTTGCCCTTACCGAACTCCTGGGGCGGGGGCAGCGAGCAGGGCCTGGGGGACGGGGGCGACTGGTTGCCGGCCAACGGCAGGGTGCCGGAGAAGGACCGGCCGCTCGGTGAAGAGGGGCCCCTGGCGAAGGACAGGATGGGCGAGGAGAGCAGCGAGCGGCCGGGCGGCGGCGGCGACATGGAGGCCTGCGCGGCGTTGGCGGCGGGCGGGGGGGTGCCGGCGGGGGAGGCCAGAGTTCTCTGCGAGGAGCCTCCGCTGTCGGCCGAGCAGGTGTACTTGGGCGGCGGGGAGTCCGGGGAGCCGGACGCGGGCGGCCCGCCGCTGGGCTTCCTGCCGGACGGGCTGCCGGGGGCCGGCCGGTGGGAGGACACCGTCCGCTTGTTGGACGTCTTGGCGTCGGGGTCGAGGCTCTGTATGAGCGGAGACCTCTCCCCCGGGTCGTCCTCGCTGTCCAGGGTGGACTGGCGGCTGGGGGCGCACGGCGCGGGGTCAGAAGTCAGGGGGTCGAGGGGCCGGTCCCCCATCATGGAGGTGCCTTCCATGTCGAAGCTGTCCCGTTTGCGAGCGCAGTAGTACTTAAACTCCCCGAAGCTCAGCTGCTTCTCAAGAGGAGGGGCGGGCGGCGTCCCCTCCAAAGACCCGCCCCCCCCCGCCCCCTCCCCGTCCTGTACCCCGCCTGCGCACACGCCAGGTCGCTCTTCCTCAAACTCCATCATCCCGCCCTCCGGCTCCTCCCTGGAGGGGCGAAGCATGTGTCGCCGCCGCTGCCCCGTCGTCTCCCCGAGACAGGGGCCGGGGGGGGAGGAGGGAGACACGCCCGCCTCGCCGCCCGCCTCGCCGCCCGCCTCGCCCGCCTCCTCCGGCTCCAGCGGTGGGCCGACCAGCTCCGCCTCCGTCTCGGGAGGGTCGGGGGGCAGCGAGCTCCAGGTGACCTCCAGCATGCGGAGGGCGTCGTCGAAGGCGAACTCCCGCTTCAGCTCCAGCAGCAGCCAGCGGTAGCAGAAGAAGAGGTCGTCTGCGCCACGCGACACCAGGTAGGCGTAGAACTCGGGGTCCGAGTACTGCAGCAGCAGCTTCAGGTGCTGGAACTTGACGGACATGAGCTGGCCGTCGGGCCGGAAGTTCCCCTCCAGCCGCTTCATGATGCCGCAGAAGCAGATGAAGGCGTGCGCCTCGTTGTCCATGACGGCCAGGATGGGTGAGGCGATATCGCTCATGCCCTGGCAGTACGAGATCTGACCCGGAGGAGGAGAGAGGAACCAGGTTACCAGGGTTACAACGGGGTGGGACCAGGATGAGGAGGAGAGGGGAACCAGGTAACCAGGGTTACAACGGGGTGGGACCAGGATGAGGAGGAGAGGGGAACCAGGTTACCAGGGTTACAACGGGGTGGGACCAGGATGAGGAGGGAGAGGGGAACCAGGTTACCAGGGTTACAACGGGTGGGGACCAGGATGAGGAGGAGAGGGGAACCCAGGTTACCAGGGTTACAACGGGGTGGGACCAGGATGAGGAGGAGAGGGGAACCAGGTTACCAGGGTTACAACGGGGTGGGACCAGGATGAGGAGGAGAGGGGAACCAGGTTACCAGGGTTACAACGGGGTGGGACCAGGATGAGGAGGAGAGGGGAACCAGGTTACCAGGGTTACAACGGGGTGGGACCAGGATGAGGAGGAGAGGGGAACCAGGTTACCAGGGTTACAACGGGGTGGGACCAGGCGCTTTTATCGGTCTAACAAGTTCAACAGAAGTTATGCAGGAATGAAAGCGGCTCTCAGCCTAATGCACCATGCAGCGATATTGACACAAACAGTGACAAAAAATAAATGAACACGTCGTATAAATGGGATATTTCCAACAACACATACTTCACCAAAACACGATGACAACCCAACACGACCACACAACATTATCACACCACAACACTATCATACCAAAACACGTACACAACACTATCACACACCACACACAACACAACACACACACTACAACACTATCACAACACAACACATACCACACACACACACACACCACAACACTACACAACACAACACTATCACAACCACAACACACACAACACACCACAACACTCTACACAACATTATCACAACACAACACTACCACACCACAACACTATCACAACACAACACCATCACAACACAACACTATCAAACCACAACACAACACTATCACACCACAACACAACACTACCACACCACACCACACCACAACACTACCACACCACAACACAACACCATCACAACACAACACTATCAAACCACAACACAACACTTTCACACCACAACATTATCACAACACAACACTACCACACCACAACATTATCACAACACAACACTACCACAACACAACATTATCACAACACAACACTACCACACCACAACACAACACAATCACACCACAACACCATCAAACCACAACACTACACAATCACACCACAACATTATCACAACACAAAACTATCACAACACAACACTATCACACCACAACACAAAACTATCACAACACAACACTATCACACCACAACACTATCACACCACAACACAACACTATCACACACCACACCACAACACACACTACAACACTATCACAACACAACACACACACACATACACAACACAACACCACTCACACTCACAACACAACACTATCACACCACAACACAACACTATCACACACACACCACCAACACAACACTATCACACCACACCACACCACAACACCACACTACAACACTATCACAACACAACACAATCACACCACAACACGTACACAACACTATCACACACCACACCACAGCACAACACTATCACACCACAACACTATCACAACACAACACTATTACACCACAACACGTACACAACACTATCACACACCACATCATACCACAACACTATCACACCACAACACAACACCATCACACCACAACACAACACACACTACAACACCATCACACTACAACACAACACTATCACAACACAACACTATCACACCACAACACAACACTATCAAACCACAACACTATCACACCACAAAACAACACTATCACACCACAACACAACACTATCAAACCACAACACAACACTATCACAACACACACAACCACAACACATACTACAAAACCACAACACACAACACTATCACAACAGAACACTACCACAACACAACACAACACACACTACAACACTATCACAACACAACACCATCACACCAAAACACAACACTATCACACCACAACAGAACACTATCACACCACAACACAACACTATCACAACACAACACTATCACACCACAACACAACACTATCACACCACAACACTATCACACTACAACACAACACCATCACACTAAAACACAAGACCATCACACCACAAGACCATCACAACACAACACAACACTATCACATCACAACACAACACTATCACACTACAACACAACACTATCACACACCAAACCATCACACCACAACACCATCACACCACAACACAACACAACACCATCACACCACAACACAATCACACCACAACACAACACTATCACACCACAACACTATCACACCACAACACAACACACACTACAACACAACACTATCACACCACAACACTATCACACCACAACACAACACACACTACAACACAACACTACCACACCACAACACACACTACAACACTATCACAACACCAACACCCATCAACACCACACACACAAACACACAATCACAACCACAACAACACTATCACACACTACACAACACAACACTATCAAACCACAAACACAACACTAATCAAACCACAAACACCAATCACACCACAACACAACACTATCACACACACACAACACTATCACACCACAACACACACTACAACACTATCACAACACAACACAATCACACCACAACACAACACCATCACACCACAACACTATCACACTACAACACAACACTATCAAACCACAACACAACACTATCAAACCACAACACCATCACACCACAACACAACACTATCACAACACAACACTATCACACCACAACACAACACTATCACACCACAACACAACACTATCACACCACAACACAACACTATCACACCACAACACAACACTATCACACCACAACACAACACTATCACAACACAACACAACACTATCACACCACAACACAACACACACACACTACAACACTATCACAACACAACACTATCACACCACAACACTATCACAACACAACACAACACTATCACACCACAACACTATCACACCACAACACAACACTATCACACCACAACACTACACAACACAACACCATCACACCACAACACAACACTATCACACCACAACACAATCACACCACAACACAACACCATCACACCACAACACTACCACACCACCATCACAACACAACACTATCACACCACAACACAACACAACACTATCACACCACAACACAACACTATCACAACACAACACAACCACACCCCACGACACCATCACACACAACACTATCACCACAACACTATCACACCACAACACAACACTATCACAACACAACACAACCACACCCCACGACACCATCACACACAACACTATCACACCACACCACAACACTATCACACCACACCACACCACAACACTACCACAACACTATCACACCACAACACCATCACACCACAACACCATCACAACACAACACTACCACAACACCATCACACCACAACACAACACTACCACAACACAACCACAACACACACACCAACATCACCACACACAACACTACCACAACACCATCACAACACAACACTACCACAACACTATCACACCACAACCACAACACCATCACACCACAACACCATCACACCACAACACTACCACAACACAACACTATCACACCACAACACCATCACAACACAACACAACACACCACAACACCATCACACCACAACACTACCACAACACAACACCACACTATCACACCACAACACTATCACACCACAACACAACACTATCACACCACAACACCATCACACCACAACACTATCACACACCACAACACAACACACATCACAACACAACAACAACACATACCACAACACCATCACACCCACAACCACCTACCACAACACAAACACCACACTATCACACCAACACAACACTATCACACCACAACACAACACTATCACAACACAACACCATCACACCACAACACTATCACACACCACAACACTATCACAACACAACACAACCACACCCCACGACACCATCACACACCACAACACTATCACACGCAAATACTAATCACACCAACAACACAACACACACATACATCACAACACAACACACTACACCAACATCACAACACAACACCAACAACACACACACACACAACATCACACACAACACCAACATCACAACACAACACACAGCACACACACCACAACACACTACACCAACATCACAACACAACACACTACACCAACATCACAACACAACACACTACACCAACATCACAACACAACACACTACACCAACATCACAACACAACACACTACACCAACATCACAACACACACACTACACCAACAAACAACAACACACTACACACAACCACTATCACAACACAACACACACAACACTATCACACCACAACACACCACCACAACACCATCACCACACCACAACACTATCACAACCCAACACACACACCCATCACACACAACACACACACATACCACAACACAACACAACACATCACACCTCAACACAACACACAACACTAACCAACCAACACACTCCATCACAACACCACACACCACAACACTATCACACCACAACACCACACCACAACACTAACACAACACCATCACACCATCACAACACAACACTACCACAACACTATCACACCACAACACTATCACACCACAACAACACCATCACAACACAACACAACCACACCCCACGACACCATCACACACCACAACACTATCACACGCAATACTATCACACCACAACACAACACTATCACAACACAACACCATCACACCACAACACAACACTATCACACACCACAACACCTATCACACCACAAACACTACCACAACACAACACACACAAACACCACCACAACACCTATCCACCACCACAACACAACACTATCACACCACAACACAATCACACCACAACACTACCACACCACAACACTATCACACCACAACACAACATTATCACACCACAACACAATCAAACCACAACACAACACTATCACACACCACAACACAACACTATCACACCACAACACAATCAAACCACAACACAACACTATCACACCACAACACTATCACAACACTATCACAACACAACACTACCACAACACAACACCATCACAACACAACACTATCACAACACAACACTACCACAACACTATCACACCACATCACAACACAACACACACACTATCATCACCACAACAACACAACACCATCACAACACAACACTATCACAACACAACACTACCACAACACTATCACACCACAACACCATCACACCACAACACTATCACAACACAACACGATCCAGGGCTCCACACTTATTTTTTTCACTAGGAGCACTGTTGCCCCTAACTGAAAATTTTAGGGGCGCGACTAGAAATTTTAGGGGCACACACCGTAAATCAACATGCAAACCAAATATTCACATTTCTACAAATTTTCACTGTATTACTAACCCTAACTATTTTGATAATAGATACAGAAATTACAATGTGCTGTTTCAAATTCAGTGTCACATTTTATTGTGATTCTCATCTATCGTATCGGTTTCCAGGTTTGCGCATGCATGCCTTCAACAAGTAGGTTACGGAAGCGACAGTTTCACGGGAGTGCGCCCGCTTGTCATGCCGCTTGACAGGACGCTAAGCCTCCTCTCTGCCCGCTCTCCTCTCCATTGAGAAAGCATTATCAGGCCCCACAAATGCCTCCCGTGTGAAAAGCCCTTTATGGCACCTAGAGCAGAGTCCTGCACTGGGTGACCCGCACAATTTGGATGAAACCAGTCGGGTCGGACGCATGAACAGCGCGGGTCGGGCGCGGGTTTTGCGATTGCGGTGCTGGATATGTTAAGGAGCGGAGGAGTCAACTAAAACCGTCAACAGTGGATGATGTGCTTTTATTGCACAACAATCTAAAGCACCAAGCCAAACACCAGATAGTGTAATTCCCATCTAATGTTTCTAATTTTCCATTGGGTGCGGGTCGGATGTCGATATCAATTTATAGCGGGTCTGGTTGGGCTACTGTCGGACCACGGGTCGAATGCGGTTTGAAGTATTGCGGGTACGGGCGGGTGCAGGGTTTGTAAAATAAGACCCGTGCAGGACTGACTTGCACTGGCCCACTAGCGGAAGGTCAGAAGAACGAGTCAATAGTTTGCTTGCTCTTTGTAACGCACGTAGCAGGTTGTGAAATCTTTGTCCTTCGCAGACGTTTACACACGCTCGATAATCTCTAGGACCCTCCCCCTCGACACATTAACCACTGTGCCATTCCCTATCCTTCTTACACTCATTAGCCTGCTAAAGATTCCGGATTCATTGACGCTCCCCTTCCACGATTAACGTGTAAAAAAAAAAAAGGGCAAATTTATTGGGCGACCAGATGGAAAATTCTGTCGCACACTCTCAAATTTTGGTCGCAGTCTGGAGCCCTGCTATCACACCACAACACTATCACACTCCTGACCATGCCCCTCGACCCCCCCCCCACCTGCGGGTGTGTGATGGCGAAGGTGGTGAGCAGGTCGGTAAGCGCGGTGAGGTGGGGGCTGTCCTCTGAGCCGGCGTAGTAGGGGTGGGTGCGGTCCGTGCGCAGCACGTCCTTCAGCACGCTGCCGCGCACGAAGTCCAGCTCCTCTGAGCGGCGCCGCTCGCTCCACTGGGCCTCACGAAGTCCAGCTCCTCTGAGCGGCGCCGCTCGCTCCACTGGGCCTTCAGATGGTCGTACTCCCGCGTCTTACGCTTCATGTAGTCCATCCGCTCCTGGCCGCTGAGTCCGTCGGGGTACACGTTGAGGAGGTACCGCCACACCACCTGGGGGGGGGGGGGGGGGGCGGGGGGGGGGGGGGGGGGGTTAGGGGTACACGTTGAGGAGGTACCGCCAGACCAGTAACCCTGTTCTGGTGGTTGAGGAGAAGACAGCAGCTGTATGGCTGAGCTAAAGCAGCCGGGATTGAAAAGGAGAGCGTCTCTTCAGACCAGAAACCGGCAGAAAAATAAGAAGCTAGTCTGGATCATGGTCGGTGCAGGTCTGGGCGCTGGCTGCAGCCTGTGTTCTGCATCACAGTGTCTGCTTTCTGCTTCTAGAGGGGAGATAACAGAGAAGCACCGAGTGGCGGGCCGACGGTTCAGGTCTGGCTCAGGACATCGGTTGTATGTTCTGGACAATCGTTCTACCTGGACGGGAAAATTAGACTTCGGTGCTCTTGGCAGTTCAACCTTAACGCGCTACAGAACTGTCCCCTTATTACCAGTGAGCAAAAATCTAAGAATTATTATAGATTATTATTGAATTATAGAACCCTTATTTCCTGAAAGTACTTTAGGGAAGGCGTTCCCGTTGACTCTGGGTGGGCCTCGAGGGCGGGCGGGCCTTGAGGCGTGCCTTGATGCGTGCCTGGAGGCGGGCCTGGAGGCGGGCCTGGAGGCGGGCCTTGAGGCGGGCCTTACAGTGGCCCTCGAGGCGGGCCCTGAGGCGGGCCTTGAGGAGGGCCTGGAGGCGGGCCTTGAGGCGGGCCTGGAGGCGGGCCTAGAGGCGGGCCTTGCAGTGGCCCTGGAGGCGGGCCTTGCAGTGGCCCTGGAGGCGGGCCTTGAGGCGGACCTGGAGGTGGGCCTTGCAGTGGCCCTGGAGGCGGGCCTTGCAGTGGCCCTGGAGGCGGGCCTTGCTGGTGCGGCGTACCTTGCGTAGCGACGGCTCCAGGCCGCCGTGGTAGATGCGGAGCCGCAGGTCTTCGGGGCGGGTCAGCTGGCCCTGGCCGTTGAGGTAGCAGTGGAACTCGCCGTCACTCAGCGGCGGCTTGAAGGGCTTTACCTCCTCGCCGTACGACCAGCTCAGCGCCTGCTGCACCCGGGAGAGGGTCCTGCCCATCTGAGACCACAACACATAACGTTAGAGACGCACACACACGATGTAAGAGACACACAACACACAATGTAAGAGACACACAACGTTGGTGCACCATGAAGATGGGCCGTGAACACAAACAGTACAGGTTGAGCATTGATATCTAGCGCCAGTGTTCGACTCCCAGCCCCATGAAGTACTGGGTTCCACCCTCAGGGTCCACGGCCTGCAGGAGGCATCCTAGAGCCAGGGGCCCCATAGAGCCAGAGGCCCTGACCCCCCCCCCCCGGTAGGTGGGATGGAAGGGTCAAAGGTTTTGGTTTTAAACGGACAGCTCTGTAGAGTCATTAGTGTTGACCTGGGTCAGTGCGGCCGACAGCGGCTGGTAGAAGAGGTGTCCGACGGGGTGGGGGACCTCGTCCACCACCTGGGCCAGAAGGGACTGGGTGAAGGGGAGGGCGTTGGCGGCCAGGGCCCGCGCTCTGTCCCCCATCAGCTGCTCTGAGCCAATCACGTCTTTTGGGCTGATGATGTCCCACTCCTCCATCACAGGGCCTGAGGTGATACAGGGTCAACACAACCGGTGGGGAGATGATACCGGAGCCTTCTCACTGCGCTTCATTAAGATCAACTACCCCACAGTAAGATAGTGAGGATAAAGTAAAAGAAGAATGCATCGTTCACAAAGCAGCACTTGGTTCACAATGAGAGAGAATAAAATGTACAATGTGCTTTTAAAGTCTTAAACACAAAAAAATATATAAAACTAAAAGATGTATTCAAAATGTAGGTTTCACATTGTCCAGTGTAAAAATGTAATTAAGTGCATCAGTGCAATGATATAAAAATGATAGATGACAGAAATGATAGAATTTTGTGGATGCTTTTATCCATCATTGTACAATGCTTGTAAATGTTAGTCCACCCAGGTGAATGAGGCTAGCGGACAGTGTACCCAGAGGGGTCCACTCACTGTCCTCTGAAGGCTTGATGTCCATCTTCAGCTCTAAGTAGGGTTTGGCTGCGCTGGCGAAGGCAGCGTCTAAATCCCCGTCGGAAAGCAGACACTGATGCATCTCAGCCCCGCTCCGATCCCGAGATACGTAACTCATCCCAAAATTCTGCTTCCTGTTTGAAAAACCAACAACAAGTTGACATTTAGAGGGGAAAAAGTATCTATCTTGGAGATTTTTTTTTTTAATGTTCATCTTCATTATTTGTGACCAGATATTCTGGTAATTGGGGAATGCCAAATACTTTGGTTAACCACAAACAAAGAAATACTCCCCACACAGCAGAGGAATGCACACACACACGCACACACCACCCCTCACCCGTTGAGGTCGAAAGCTCGGATGAGGATGTGCTGGAGCACTTCCAGTGATGTAATTTGAGGATCCACCGCGAAGGTGCGAAACTCCGCCGGAAGTCCTCCGTCACATTTCTGAATAGAACAAGTGGCAATAAACCTTGCATTCGATACTGATGTTCAAAATCATAATAATAAACTCTAATAGCAACAATAAGCCGATTTCGCAGGGACATATTTTCTGTGGTCCCCTGGTGATCTATATTGTTTGTATGCTACCTGGCGAACCGGTATTGGTCATATACTTGGGGCTTCCTTCAGAACAAATAATAAGTTAGGAAACGCCTTGGCCAAACTTATAAATAAAACACAGAATTTACGTGGCAGGGAAAGGTTTAAACCCAATGAACTGCTGCTGCATCGAACCAGGCTCACAACAAAGGCTGAGCAACGACCAGAGGCAGCAGTAACTACCACGTTTCTACTCCTATCTGATGGCCAACATGGACATCACGATGGTGCGAACTGCGGAGCCGCTACTCTCCATTGCACATCGGTTTGGGATCTAAAGGCAATAATGGTCACTCTGATCACAGAATTGCAAATATCGAATTAGTACAATTTGGAACAGTATCGGTGTCTGATCAAACGTTTTGGCGGAGTAGACACCGGACTGCCTTTATGAATGAATGAATGCTATGAGAGGTTAAGTGCCATTATTGTATCCAAGTAGTTTATTGACATGACACCCCCTCCCTCCTAACAGCTGGCGAGAAGGAGGCCGACGTTAACGTTGGGTGACGTCAGACCGTCGAACTACCCTCAGCAACTTGACACACAACCCAATATTGTATATTTTACCTTGACTTTCACCCGCACCACCCCTCGTTCTTCCTCGCCCTCCATTGTCAGAGTCCCCGCTTCTGAATACAGTCGCTGTGTTCAATGTTTTTTTTGTAATTAAGGCGACATTGTGATCAACAACACGAAAGGATGCGGCGGATCATATTTTCAGGACGAGTGTCGGTCTCGTCTGCATCCTGTTACGGTCGTTGGGTTGATTTCATATTAAAAGCTCTCCGGTTGTTTCTCCTTCTGGTGGCGATCAGAAACGCCTTTTAATGACTGAGATAGCAATATTTAAGTACCAAAAAATTGATTAAAGTGTAGTAACACAAACTGTGATTTGTATCATCTTCTCCTTAGATGGGACAATTTTGGGAGGGACTTTTACTTCCTGTTATCATGTGTGCAGCGTTCCCAACTGCACGCTGAGGACGTAAGAGAGCATTACGTCATTGGGAGACGTGAGAAGAGGCTGTGGAAAGAAAGGGGTTGATGATAAGAGCTACATTTATTAAGCAGTATCCAATATGCACTTGGATACAAATGTTCCCCACTTTTGTAATTAAATAAAAGGTGTAACTACTGATATAAATGGCGGACATCTGATAGTCTTCATATCTTTATTGATTTGACAATCCTAAGAATTTAAATTGGAAGGTGACAAAATAATGTGGTTAGGCGGTTTACAATGCAGTTGACAGTATTTTTTCACTCAGTAGATGTGGAACACATCGAGGCTACTAAATATATTATAAAAAATATTCTGATTAATTGAATAAACGTGACAGAATAACAAACTGTATTATCCTTTGTTTTATACTATGACAAGATTTTGTTCATCTTTCCATAGCCTATTTCAGATTGAAAAGCAAAAGACACATTCTAGCTAGCGATGATGCAAGAGCTTCATTTTCAAAACAATCTTTGGAGACAATATTTGAACTTGGCATATGAATGATTCTTTTTATGCCAAGTCAAACGTTTAAAGGGTAATTCAGTCACTTCAGCCGTTGATTTATATCAGTTTTATTCATATAAATCATTTGATGGACATTAGTCCACCTTGAATCTGAGGACAGAGGATCTCTTCTCCAGCATATAGGACGAGGAGAAGTAAGAGCATGGTTCCAAAGACAAAATACTTTAAGCAGCGTTTTGCTTTCAAGGCAGCATGAACTATATAAAATAAACTACAGATGGGGTCAATTACTAAATAAAAGGCTACAAATAAAAGCAAGACATTGTTAGTTCTATGACAGTACCAAACTAAACTAAATGAAGGGTTTTATTACCATGTGTAAGACCACTGCAGTGAGTAAAATAAAATGCATCAATGCAGATGAAAAATACATAGAATGCATTGGACATTAAGAATTTCATTTTTTTTTTTAATTATTGGCAACAAACATTTTTAAGGCTTTTAATAGTATATGGCACACCATATGAGAAGCAGTTTAATGATTCAAGTCAAGCAATATATATTAAAAGGTATGAATGACTCAAATCAAAATGTCACTCCCTTTACCGGTGCAAAATGAAAACACAAAAACTACAACCTGATTCTCATTAGTGCTTCATGTAGATTAGTGGGAATGGCTGCTGTAAAAAGATCAGAAGACGTGTTCCACCACCCAGGGTCACGACAGTAAAGCCCAGTCCACAGAATCGAGTGAAAGTAGAAACTCTTACAAGTAGAAAATACCTCACAGGTTATCTGCGTGTTGCCCGGCCTCTCGCAGTAAGGTATGGAAATAAAAAACCCTGTCGTGCCGACCCTTCCCGGAGAAGTAGTGTGGCGTCCACACGACACCCGTGTGAAAACACAAAAGTCTTGTCGTTGTCTCTGTCCACTGTGGGTATGTGCATTTGAAAATATAAAGTCTTACCCTAACCCGTCCTGGTTGAGTTAACCCTAACCCGTCCTGGTTGAGTTAACCCTAACCCGTCCTGGTTGGAGTTAACCCTAACCCGTCCTGGTTGAGTTAACCCTAACCCGTCCTGGTTGAGTTAACCCTAACCCGTCCTGGTTGAGTTAACCCTAACCCGTCCTGGTTGAGTCCACGACAGGGCGGTACCGTGGGCACAGCGTCGGGTTAACCTGTAGGCGTCGGCCGGGGAAAGGAGAGCAGTGAACCGTCAACCTTCTCTCACTTTGGACGCCAGAGCAGAGTTCTCCTCTCGGACGGCCTTGTAGTCGGCCAGGATCCTCTCCAGGTTGGCCACCGTCTTGTTGCCACTCTCCATCTCAATCTGAAGAGGGAAGGTTTCCATTGAGTCGGATGAAACCAAATCATTCTATCCATCATTTTTGCGTTCTAGATGTAGGATTTAAGCGGGAAGTAATCGTATTGGTCCTAGTTGAGTTATAGTATCCTTATAGGGTTGAGGCGGGATGTAATCCCATTGGTCATTGTTGAATCTCTAGTGCTTTGGGAGGGAAGGGTTGTTGGAGCGTTACCTGCTCTTCTAAATCCCGGATCTCCCTCAGTATTGTCCCGGTGTCTTCAATGGTCTGTATCAGCTGGCTGCAGTTCTGTGGGGGGGGGGGGGGACATGGTTACGAGTCCAGCTTTGTGTGGACGTGTTTTCTAAAAGCATGGAAGGAGAATCAGTCTTACTTCGTGCAGTGCAGCCAGGTACTTGTAGGATTTTCGGACGGATTCATCTTTTTTGGCATCCTGGGGAAATTTGGGAGCAAAATGTGTATTAGTTCATTATCATTAGTTCATCATTAGGAGTTCATCCTTCAGACGTGAATCGGATTAAAAAACGTAACCAATTTACCAGGGTAAAGGAATGTCGTTCTCCTGGCATTCACATCCTACACCTGGTTTAACGGCTTGACTCTAATTAGCTTTTCGTCACTAAGGGATCAATAGTCAAGCCAACGAACATTGGCACTCAGCCCCCCCCCTAGCAGGGTCTATCATAATCAAACACCCATTAAAGCTGCAGAAGGACAGATGCCTCTAACCTCACCTTTAAAGTGCTGATGGACAAACCTACCCAACCATAGCTTCAAATATAAACAAAAACCTTTAGTTGGGGTCAAGGGTTAGTTCCCTAAAAGGATCTGAAACGGTTTTCTCCTTCCCCACTTCTACTACGGTCGACATCAGCTGGACCCGAGGTAATCAGGGCTGCAGGACATCACACTGTTTGGGTGTGATGTCCTAACCCGAACCATTTACATTCAGCAGATGCTTTTATCCAAAGGGACCTACAATAAGTACATTAGTCATAAGAAAGTGAAACTATATATCGCTGCCGGTACAGTAAGGATGTTCATAGAACCAAGTACTAACAATCACTAGGTTATCCCATTCCCTGTATACAACACAGATAGCTAGGATAAGTGGCTACACAACCAAGTACTAGAACTATGACACACAATAAGTGTGTACATAAAGTGCGTGGACGTACAACATACAATAAGGAGTAGGGGTAAGGGGGGGGAGGGGGTTCAGAGTCCAGGTGAACTCTGAACAGGTGAGCTTTGAGTCTTTTGCTGAAGCTGGTGAGCGACTCTGCGGTCCGAACATCGAAGGGTGCTCGTTCAGTCCCAGTGGAGCAGGGCTGTATAAGAACACATAACCCAACGCTGCACTGTGCTACGGTTCAACACACATTCCCATTGAACCGACAGCGTCTACTCTACCGATGATTTCATTCATGGTTCTGCGTCCCCAAGTGGAGTTTGATTTTTGGAGCGTTCTAAGTAAACTAGGGTCAATTAGGCTGGATTAGGCTTCAGGGTCTTTGGACCTCAGCAACCGGACAAACTGACGCATCATTCAACCTGATGATCTGAAAACAAGCTAGAGGGGGACTGGAATGATATCTAGAAAATATCAGCATTATTTGCCTTTGGGCCACAATACTATTCAATGAAGATCTCTTTGTTGCAGTCAACAACTAAAAAGCCAGAGCAAACAATACCCCTATGAGCATAGATTCTTAGTGTAGTGGTCCCAGTGGGAACCAACCCACCAAAGCCTGGCAGTGTTAATGGTTCACTGCCAGGGTTAGGCACGGGACTGATCTTCTCACCTTGAAGACCAGCTCATCGGTGACAGCGAACGTCCTGTCCAGTTTTCCCGTCAGATTGTTGATTTCCTTCTGCAACTCCTTGGTGTCCGACAAAATCTATCAGCGACCAGAAACAAAGAACCGTATAGTGACCACTTCCCCGTCGTACATTGCTCCCACCCATCTGCCTGTTCCGGGGCATGGTTGGAACAGCTGTTGGTTTATGAATGGGTGACTTATGAATGGGTGTAGGAATGGGTGACTTATGAATGGGTGACTTATGAATGGGTGACTTATGAATGTGTGTAGGAATGGGTGACTTATGAATGGGTGTAGGAATGGGTGACTTATGAATGGGTGACTTATGAATGGGTGACTTATGAATGGGTGACTTATGAATGGGTGTAGGAATGGGTGACTTATGAATGGGTGACTTATGAATGAGTGTAGGAATGGGTGACTTATGAATGGGTGACTTATGAATGGGTGACTTATGAATGGGTGTAGGAATGGGTGAATGTGATGCATTAGCTGTAAAGCACTTTGAGGAAAGAATATAAAAGCTGTTGACTTAGCATTCACTATTTCACCAAAAGAAGCGTGTTGTCATTCATCAACAGCTCAACATCTTAATAAAGAGTGAACAGCTCCTCCCCAGAGGTCCCACAGAGCGCCTAACCACCGCTCCATCATCATACACCAGTGCTGCACTCTGGCACAGCGTCTCAAAGGCTGTTAGTCATCGTGACCGACGCCTGTGATGTTGCTTTGTCCTCTTCCACACACACACACACCATAGAATGGGTTGGACACGGCCCTGTCGCACCACCATAACTACTGAAGTTAAGCCTTCTTCAGCGGTTTGGCCTCTTAGCCTCACCTTGGTGATCTCCTCCTTCTGCTTCTTGATGTTGCCAACGATCTCCAGGATCCTCAGCGTGTAGGCCGAGCGGGAGACGTCCTTGGGAAGGTTCTCCAGCTCAGAGATCTGGTGGGGAATACAAACAGGTGAGCCACAGACGGGGTGAGCCAGACAGGTAGACCACAGACAGATTGACCATATACAGGTAAACCACAGACAGGTGAGCCACGTACAGGTGAGCCACAGACAGGTAAACCACAGATAGTTTGACCATATACAGGTAGACCACAGACAGGTGAGCCACAGACAGGTGAGCCAGACAGGTGAACACTGTTGGTAGAGCTCCTTAGGTTACTACTACTTCAGTATTAGTGACTCTTGAAGCTTTTCTAACCAAAGGGGAATTCAAAGCCATGTTTTCTTGGCAAGCAATTAGGTTGACACCTTCTTTTGGAGCTCCTGGGGAAGCTCTGTTCCTTCCTAGCGGCTACTAGCTCTGTTCCTTCCTAGTGTCCTAACTGCCAAAATATGTGTTTCCTTACTAGCGTCCTAACTGCCACAATGTCTTTTCCTTCCTAGCGTCCTAACTGCCACAATGTCTTTTCCTTCCTAGCGTCCTAACTGCCACAATGTCTGTTCCTTCCTATCGTTCTAACTGCCACAATATCTGTTCCTTCGTAGCTCCTTCCTAGCGTCCTAGCGTCCTGCTACAAATAGCTCTGAGCCTCACCAGCTGCTTGTAGACGGACTCCTTCTTCTTGGCCTTCTCTGCAGTCTCCCTGATCTTCTCGTGAAGGTCCTTGATCTCAGAGAGTTGCCTGGAGGACTCCACCTGTGAGTGGAATAAAGCATGAAACGGATCTGGCTGGAATGAATCATGGCCTAGATACTATTAACCTACTAACAGCGGACGCTTCTATCCAAAGCAACTGACATTGAATGTAAGGGGTAGGGGTATAGAGCTCCCTTCTGCTCAGGGATAGGCTAACAGGGATTTAACCCAGTACAGGTTAGACTATAGACGTCAGGGATTTAACCCAGTACAGGTTAGACTGTAGACGTCAGGGATTTAACCCAGTACAGGTTAGACTGTAGACGTCAGGGATTTAACCCAGTACAGGTTAGACTGTAGACGTCGGGGATTTAAACCAGTACAGGTTAGACTATAGACGTCAGGGATTGAACCCAGTACAGGTTAGACTGTAGACGTCGGGGATTTAAACCAGTACAGGTTAGACTATAGACGTCAGGGATTGAACCCAGTACAGGTTAGACTGTAGACGTCGGGGATTTAAACCAGTACAGGTTAGACTATAGACGTCAGGGATTGAACCCAGTACAGGTTAGACTATAGACGTCAGGGATTTAACCCAGTACAGGTTAGACTATAGACGCCGGGTTTTGGGGAGACCCAGTTATGTACTGGGTCCCAGTACAGTACATAACATTAGCGGCTCTTATCAACGCTGGGCCTGGGGTCTGCGTTGATAAGAGGTCCTCTATGCAGACGGGAGGGTGAACTCACGTCCTGATTGGTGCAGAGCTCTCTGAGTCTGCGGTGCTCCTGGATGAGCGGGTCGCGGTGCTTCTCCCACTGCGCGGCCAGGCCCACCAGACGCTTAGCACTCGCCTCCACCAGCGTCTGGGGGCCAAACACAAGGATGGGTGAATGGTTCATAATTAGTAACACATTGAGATGAGTCTTCGTAATTAATAGGACCTTTAATTCAAATCCATTAGTGTTCATATAGAATACATTGGGGCCATCACTGGTGCACTGTTTGATCACAGCTCAGTTTGTATGTATCTGAACAAATTCATTGGACACTCTCAGAAAACCTGATCAAAGCTATGTTCGGTTTGGAAGGGCAAACAATGTTTATCATCAGAGTAAAGCCCTGTACCCATGGAAACACAGTATGGGTGACGGAGAAGGGAAACGCCCCGCCGTCTCACCTGGAGCTTTGCCAGGTTGTTGTGGGCATCGGGCAGCAGCTCCACCGTCTGCCTCTTCACCTGCAGGCTGTCCTCTTTCTCCTGGTTGGCCCGCTCCCGCTCCTTCAGCTCATGGGTCACCTGGGTTAGGGTCATGAGGGTTAGGGTCACCTGGGTTAGGGTCACCTGGGTTAGGGGTCACCTGGGTTAGGGTCACCTGGGTTAGGGTCACCTGGGTTAGGGTCATGAGGGTTAGGAGTCACCTGGGTTAGGGTCACCTGGGTTAGGGTCACCTGGGTTAGGGGTCACCTGGGTTAGGGTCACCTGGGTTAGGGTCACCTGGGTTAGGGGTCACCTGGGTTAGGGTCATGAGGGTTAGGGGTCACCTGGGTTAGGGTCATGAGGGTTAGGGGTCACCTGGGTTAGGGTCATGAGGGTTAGGGGTCACCTGGGTTAGGGTCATGAGGGTTAGGGGTCACCTGGGTTAGGGTCACCTGGGTTAGGGTCACCTGGGTTAGGGTTAGGGTCACCTGGGTTAGAGTCATGAGGGTTAGGGTCACCTGGGTTAGGGTCATGAGGGTTAGGAGTCACCTGGGTTAGGGTCACCTGGGTTAGGGTTAGGGTCACCTGGGTTAGGGTCATGAGGGTTAGGGTCACCTGGGTTAGGGTCATGAGGGTTAGGGGTCACCTGGGTTAGGGTCATGAGGGTTAGGGGTCACCTGGGTTAGGGCCAGGGCTGGGGTAATGAGGGATAGGACTAGGTTTGCAAGTTGGATATGAGGATGTCACTACCTATCCATCTGGCTATCACCATGCTGAACATTTTCTCTGCCTTCCACCGTACTATTGCAGCACTCTTTCTAGATATTGAATCTAGATATATCAGATTACACAGATCAACCTCATTTACCAAATTCACTTTTTAGATCGGAGTCTATAAAGTGTAAATTATAGAGCAGACCGGAGTCTGCTCTATAACTCCATAGAGTGCAGTTTACAGTAGTACTGCCCACTCTACATTGTGTCCATCTGTCTCCAAGATATCTTCTACACATCTGAATAATCCCCACACCACAACAAAGCCGGCCCTATCCGTGTGCCCTGAAGGCGCTCTTCTATCCCAGAGTACAATCTGCTGGAGATCCGATCTCAGGGAGGAGGTCGGTGGAGGGGAGGTCTTGAAGGGCGTTGGAGGTCCTGGAGGGGAGGTCTCACCTGGACCACGCTGAGGTTCATCTGCTTCATGCGGTCGCTGAGCTGCTCGGTGCCCAGCGCCACCTGCTGGAGCTGCTCCTCCAGCTCCCCCAGCTCCGCCTGCTGGCTGGCCCGCAGCTCTCCCTCCGACTGGCCCCCCAGTGGCATGGAGCTGGCCACCGCCGCCATCTGCTCCACCAGCAGCCCCGGGTCCTAGAGGCAGCCGCGTTTGAGACCCTGATTACGCCAGCGTCACAGCAGGGGGCTGGCTACACGCAGTAGAGTCTACGGCACAGCAGGGGGCTGGCTACACGCAGTAGAGTCTACGGCACAGCAGGGGGCTGGCTACACGCAGTAGAGTCTACGGCACAGCAGGGGGCTGGCTACACGCAGTAGAGTCTACGGCACAGCAGGGGGCTGGCTACACGCAGTAGAGTCTACGGCACAGCAGGGGGCTGGCTACACGCAGTAGAGTCTACGGCACAGCAGGGGGCTGGCTACACGCAGTAGAGTCTACGGCAAAGCAGGGGGCTGCTACACGCAGTAGAGTCTACAGCTCAGACACACACACACACACACACACACACACACACACACACACACACACACACACACACACACACACACACACACACACACACACACACACACACACACACACACACACACACACACACACACACACACACACACACACACTAAATGATAGCATTAGCAGGCTTTGCATTTGACATTGTGCATCCGGGTTATAGAACCCTACTGAGCCCGGGGGGGGGGGGGGACCAGAAACAATAATTAATGATTTCTTTTTAATCTCGTTCACCTCCAGGATTCTGCAGATCCTTAATGGCTGAAGAGAAATTGTATTAATCTTAACTCCAACCGTGAGCCCTGCTGACGTTATGTGGAATTGTTCATATTGGATGCACGACTGTCACAGCCTCAACACGGCCTCTGAATATGCATGCTCTGGGTAACCAGAAGCTCATTTAAAGCAGAATAAAGACATAAAAAACACAGCCTGGGATTTGCAGGCCAATTAGCCTTCCTGTCACACTTGACATAGAATTACACCTGCAAAACCAACCAGGTCAAGTTTCGATGCATACATTTTCTTGCAACGTGCTCATTCTAAAATGGGTTCTTCTTACAAAAAGTAGCCCAGTAAAGAAGAACTCATGCTTGCATCGTTGCTGCTATAGCTCACTACACACTCAGGGCTGCTTGATGCTAGGTTACTGCATTCCGTATGTAGGTTCAGGTTCGTTGAGTTTCCTGTGCGTGTGTGCTTCCTGTGTGTGGGACTCACCTGTGTGAAGGTGAACTTCTGGGTGTGGGTGAAGTGGGTGCCTTTGGGCAGCAGGCGGTCCCCAGAGCCGGAGCCCTGGAAGGAGAGCAGCAGCTGGGCCAGGTCGGAGCCCGCCCCGCTGGAGCCCGCCCCGCCAGAGCTCGCCCCCCCGGAGCCTGGGGACGGCGTGCCGGGTGCAGAGCGCAGCTGCTCCCGGATCCGCTTCTGCAGGCGGGCCACCTTCCTGGAGCGGTACTCCTGGAGGGAGCGCCGACAGAGAGGTTAGGGAATAACCCTAACCCTAACCCCAGCCCCGACAGAGAGGTTAGAGAACAACCCTAACCCTAACCCCAGCCCCGACAGAGAGGTTAGAGAACAACCCTAACCCTAACCCCAGCCCCGACAGAGAGGTTAGAGAACAACCCTAACCCCGACAGAGAGGTTAGAGAACAACCCTAACCCTGACAGAGAGGTCAGAGAACAACCCTAACCCCGACAGAGAGGTTAGAGAACAACCCTAACCCCGACAGAGAGGTTAGAGAACAACCCTAACCCTGACAGAGAGGTCAGAGAACAACCCTAACCCCGACAGAGAGGTTAGAGAACAACCCTAACCCCGACAGAGAGGTTAGAGAATAACTGTAACCCCGACAGAGAGGTTAGGGAATAACTGTAACCCCGACAGAGAGGTTAGAGAACAACCCTAACCCCGACAGAGAGGTTGGGGAACAACCCTAACTCCGACAGAGCGGTTAGGGAATAATTAGGGATGCACCCAATTTTCGGCCGCCGAAAATGGCCCAAAAGCGCATTTTCGGTTTCGGGCCGAAATACTTTTATCACCGAAACACGTCCGAAACAGAAATTTGTGATGACGCAAACAAAAAGCCAGCCCACGCTTGTCTGGATAAGCACCAATATGTATGCGGTGTGGACGTTTTTCAATGTTTCTGAGAAAGACCCACGTATAATGATTTGCAAAAATTGCAATGCCTTGATTTTAATGAAGTTTGTACACAGTCATAGCCATAAATGCAATGGCACTAGGGTTGCCGCGGTGTGGACATTTTCACAGCGAGTAATACACCGGTATTTCCGAGTGTAAACGGTATAAACTTTGAAACTAGGTCAACCGCCATCTTCAACTCTCCTCTCACACTCGTCTGGCAGCGGCCAATTCTCGGTGACAGCGTCTTTCTTATTATATATATATATATATATATATATATAATATATATATATATATATATATATATATATAATATATATTATATATATATATATATATATAATATCATGGCCAAAAGCTCTGTGCGCCTCCGGATGGCCGTAGCGCGGGGAGCTCTCGTAGGGATTGGACTTGGGGTTTGTTTACCGGCGTTGCTATGGTTACCAGTCTTGCGTGTTCCAACGCAATATTAGGTAGCCTATTAGGTTTGTGTGCGTGTGTGTATATACAGTGGGGCAAAAAAGTATTTAGTCAGCCACCAATTGTGCAAGTTCTCCCACTTAAAAAGATGAGAGGCCTGTAATTTTTATCATAGGTATACCTCAGCTATGAGAGACAAAATGAAGGAAAAAAAAAAATCTAGAAAATCACGTTGTCTGACTTTTAAAGAATTTATTTGCAAATTATGCAGGAAAATAAGTATTTGGTCAATAACAAAAGGTCATCTCAATACTTTGTTGCATGCCCTTTGTTGGCAATGACAGAGGTCAAACGTTTTCTGTAAGTCTTTACAAGGTTTTCACACACTGCTGCTGGTATTTTGGCCCATTCCTCCATGCAGATCTCCTCTAGAGCAGTGATGTTTTTTGGCCTTCGCTGGGCAACACGGACTTTCAACTCCCTCCAAAGATATTCTATGGGGTTGAGATCTGGAGACCGGCTAGGCCACTCCAGGACCTTGAAATGCTTCTTACGTTGCCTGGGCGGTGTGTTTGGGGTCATTGTCATGCTAAAAGACCCAGCCACGTTTCATCTTCAGTGTCCTTGCTGATGGAAGGAGGTTTTCACAAAATCTCACGATACGTGGCCCCATTCATTCTTTCCGTCACACGGATCAGACGTCCTGGTCCCTTGGCAGAAAAACAGCCCCAAAGCATGATGTTTCCACCCCCATGCTTCACTGCAATGGTGTTCTTTGAATGCAACCCAGCATTCTTTCTCCTCCAAACACGACGAGTTGAGTTTTTACCAAAAAGTTCTATTTTGGTTTCATCTGACCATATGGCATTCTCCCAATCCTGTTCTGGATCATCCAAATGCTCTCTAGCAAACTTCAAACGGGCCCGGACATGCACTGGCTTTAGCAGGGGGACACGTCTGGCACTGCAGGATTTGAGTCCCTGGCGGCATAGTGTGTTAGTGATGGTAGCCTTTGTTACTTTGGTCCCAGCTCTCTGGAGGTCATTCACTAGGTCCCCCGTGTGGTTCTGGGATTTTTGTTCACCGTTCTTGTGATCATTTTGCCCCACAGGGCGAGATCTTGCGTGGAGTTCCAGATCGAGGGAGATTATCAGTGGTCTTGTATGTCTTCCATTTCCTAATAATTGCTCCCACAGTTGATTTCTTCACACCAAGCTGCTTACCTAATGCAGATTCAGACTTCGCAGCCTGGTGCAGGTCTACAATTGTGTTTCTGGTGTCCTTTGACAGCTCTTTGGTCTTGGCCATAGTGGAGTTTGGAGTGTGACTGTTTGAGGTTGTGGACAGGTGTCTTTTATACTGATAAGGTGCCATTAATACAGGTAAACAAGTGGAGGACAGAAAAGCCTCTTAAAGAAGAAGTTAGAGGTCTGTGCCAGCCAGAAATCTTGCTGGTTTGTAGGTGACCAAACACTTATTTTCCACCATAATTTGCAAATAAATTCTTAAAAAATCAGACAGTGATTTTCTGGATTTTTTTTTTCACTTTGTCTCTCATAGCTGAGGTTTACCTATGATAAAAATTACAGGCCTCTCTCATCTTTTTAAGTGGGAGAACTTGCACAATTGGTGGCTGACTAAATACTTACTTGCCCCACTATATATATATATATATATATATATATATATATATATATATATATATATATATATATATATATATATAAACAATAAAACAAAAAAAAAGCAACCCTAAATGGTACTAATAATTGGCATAATAGTTTTTTTCGGTGTTTCGGTTTTCGGCCTTGGTTTCCTCATTTTCGGTTTTCGGTTTCGGCCAAGAATTTTCATTTCGGTGCATCCCTAGGAATAACCCTAACCCTAACCCAGAGAGAGAGGTAAGGAAATAACCCTAACCCTAACCCCGACAGAGAGGTTAGGGAATAACCCTAACCCGACAGAGGTTAGAGAAGCGCTTCGCTGTATTATAGGGTTGGGGTTAATAACCCTAACCCCGACAGAGAGGTTAGGGAAATGCTTTGCTGTATTATAGGGTTGGGGTGCAATGCAGTGTTTCCCCTAGGATGGAGTTGCAGCAGCGGAGGTGAAATGTTTCACTGATGATCTATTGAACCGCAAACTCAGAATCTGCCAATTTATTTCCAACTTTACGGAAGCTCCTCTCCGTTTATATGCTTTACTCAGGAGTGTGGATTGACCTGGATATGATGCGTACGTAGCGCAAAATAATATAACATTATTTTTTAAAGAGATAAGAGGGAGCTCTCCTCACCTCTCCGTTTATATGCTTTACTCACAGGTGTGTGGATTGACCTGGATATGAAGCGCATATCCAGCGTCCGTAGCGGACGGAATGTTATGCTGACGGGGTGCTGTTGGGGGGGCCCTGAATGTTGGGGTTGGGGGGGGGGTCGTACCTCCGGCGTGAGGCGGGACAGCAGGCCCTGGCTGTTCCACTCGCTGTCCCACTCCTGGGCAGCGCTGAGCTCGGCCGTGTGCTGCTCCAGCAGGGACGCCAACAGCGCCCCCTGGTGGGGGGGCTGAGCCGTGACAGGCAGGAGCACGTCCCTCTGGTACTCCCTCACTGCTGATTGGCGGGAACGGGAGAACAGGAAAAAGGTTGATATTATTTTGAGAGAAAACAGCAAACAGGAACAGGAAGAATGGAAAAGTGGCGAGTCTGAACCTATAAATATAATGGTGAAGCACCCTCCTTTAGGATGCCAACCATGCAGCTGGGAACCTGCCAGCTGGGAGTCCACCCCCCTCCAAACTCCATGACCCCACACCTCTTCCTCGTTATGTGGTCAGCCATCACCCTACCTTTGGATGGCGCCCTCCCTGTAGATTTGTTGCTGTACGGTAAACTCAGCGGCTGAGTTCGGAGACTCCGGGACGGTCCAGCACTCTGAAAACAACAGCAACCAATCAGAGCTCAGAGTCTAAAGCAGATGTCACCCTTTAAATACCAGCTACTTCTGTTAATACTAATAGCTATGAGATGTTGCTTTAAGTCATTTTGATAGTTACTCCGATGTCTTTCTTTGGGGACCGATAGTGCTGTTGATTAAGGAGTGTTACCTGTGTTTTACAAAGGAGAGGCAGCCTGCAGTTGTGGGGCAGCCAAGGGAGGGCGAGTTGGGCTTTGATTTTAGCGGCAATAGCTCTCTGGAGCACCACTGATTTACCTGGAAGGGTCACAGGAGAAATTAAGCTAATTCACTGGGCTAACTTTAAGATACCATGGCCCTTAAACATGTCTGCACCAAACAAGGACAGATTACAACATATCACATGTCCACACGACAATGACAAACACTACTGTATTGTGATGAAGACTACAATGACAAACACTAATGTATTGTGATGAAGACTACAATGACAAACACTACTGTATTGTGATGAAGACTACAATGACAAACACTACTGTATTGTGATGAAGACTACAATGACAAACACTACTGTATTGTGATGAAGACTACAATGACAAACACTAATGTATTGTGATGAAGAGGGTCTCTATTGTGATGAAGAGGGCCTCTATTGTAATGAAGAGGGTCTCTATTGTGATGAAGAGGGTCTGTATTGTGATGAAGAGGGTCTCTATTGTGATGAAGAGGGACTCTATTGTGATGAAGAGGGACTCTATTGTGATGAAGAGGGACTCTATTGTGATGAAGAGGCACTCTATTGTGATGAAGAGGGTCTCTATTGTGATGAAGAGGGTCTCTATTGTGATGAAGAGGGACTCTATTGTGATGAAGAGGGTCTCTATTGTGATGAAGAGGGTCTATATTGTGATGAAGAGGGTCTGTATTGTGATGAAGAGGGTCTGTATTGTGATGAAGAGGGTCTGTATTGTGATGAAGAGGGACTCTATTGTGATGAAGAGGGACTCTATTGTGATGAAGAGGGACTCTATTGTGATGAAGAGGGACTCTATTGTGATGAAGAGGGTCTCTATTGTGATGAAGAGGGACTCTATTGTGATGAAGAGGGACTCTATTGTGATGAAGAGGGACTCTATTGTGATGAAGAGGGACTCTATTGTGATGAAGAGGGTCTCTATTGTGATGAAGAGGGTCTCTATTGTGATGAAGAGGGACTCTATTGTGATGAAGAGGGTCTCTATTGTGATGAAGATGGACTCTATTGTGATGAAGAGGGACTCTATTGTGATGAAGAGGGTCTCTATTGTGATGAAGAGGGACTCTATTGTGATGAAGAGGGTCTCTATTGTGATGAAGAGGGACTCTATTGTGATGAAGAGGGTCTCTATTGTGATGAAGAGGGTCTGTATTGTGATGAAGAGGGACTCTATTGTGATGAAGAGGGACTCTATTGTGATGAAGAGGGTCTCTATTTTGATGAAGAGGGTCTCTATTGTGATGAAGAGGGCCTCTATTGTGATGAAGAGGGCCTCTATTGTAATGAAGAGGGCCTCTATTGTGATGAAGAGGGCCTCTATTGTGATGAAGAGGGTCTCTATTTTGATGAAGAGGGTCTCTATTGTGATGAAGAGGGTCTCTATTGTGATGAAGAGGGTCTCTATTGTGATGAAGAGGGTCTCTATTGTGATGAAGAGGGACTCTATTGTGATGAAGAGGGACTGTATTGTGATGAAGAGGGACTGTATTGTGACGAAGAGGCACTCTATTGTGATGAAGAGGGTCTCTATTGTGATGAAGAGGGCCTCTATTGTGATGAAGAGGGTCTCTATTGTGATGAAGAGGGTCTGTATTGTGACGAAGAGGGCCTCTATTGTGATGAAGAGGGTCTCTATTGTGAAGAAGAGGGACTCTATTGTGACGAAGAGGGCCTCTATTGTGATGAAGAGGGTCTCTATTGTGATGAAGAGGGTCTCTATTGTGATGAAGAGGGCCTCTATTGTGATGAAGAGGGTCTCTATTGTGATGAAGAGGGTCTCTATTGTGATGAAGAGGGCCTCTATTGTGATGAAGAGGGCCATGTGCAGCGTGTTGGACTGGCCTGCGGGTTGGTCCGACGCCTCGGCGCTCTCTCTCGGCAGCTGCTCCACCAGGAACATGAGCAGGGAGCGGGTCTCGGGCTCATTGCTGTACAGGAAGGTCTGGTAGCCCATCTCGCCCTTGTAGCCCAGGTCCTGGAAGAGCAGCGCACTGTGAAGGCCTGCGGACCACCTCGGAGGGCCTTCCTTGGGATTGAACCCATTCTTTCTCTGTCTTCATTGCGAGACATTTTAAGTTATGATTAGTCTTTTTAAGTGGGAATATTATAGGACTTCACTAATATATCTGTGTGCTGTGTGAGGTTTTAGTGTGTGTTGAGTGTGTGAAGCTGCTGCTGCTGCTTCCTCTGTTTCTTCTCAGTGACACAGGATGTCTTGTAGACATTTTACAGCAGTGCGGGTCGCTTTAACTCACTTTATTTGTTAAACTATTTCGGTATGGTAACTATGAAGCAAAAGGGAAGGAAATGTATCTAACAGGTGAGAGAGAAATACTGTGAGCTCCTTCGAGCCCCGGGCTTAGGCCCGAGGCTCTCTGCGGGCCGCATATGATTCTCTGACCTCCTCTGGCTCCGGGCGCGGTGAATGGGCTAAGTGGGCGTGGCCTATGTGAAGTGGGCGTGGCCTATGTGAAGTGGGCGTGGCCTATGTGACCTATGCGAGCATCTTTAAGACGTACCTGGAAGCTGCAGCTACGTCTTAAAGATGCTGCCTTCTGTGGCTGGGGTAGGTATTACAGCTTGTATGTTTGATCCTGCCCTGTGGCTGTGTGGGGGTAATGCAAGTGTGTTCGATCCTGCTTCCTATTGGCTATGCGGGGGCAGTTTATGTGCTTAAAATACGCAACAGCACATTAAATGTTCCACTCCACTTTGGGGCACCTAGTCCTGTGCCGTGTTCCAATACCCGTACTGGCCGTACTTACTAGCCAAAATTTAAGTACACAGTACGTTCCAATTCAGATCCGGCGAAAAGAAGTATACTTCAAGGACCCTGATGCCGTAGACGTACTCGATTTGGAACAGCAATCACATCTGAAAAATGAGTGTACTCAAGTGAGTACGGATAGTGCAGAAAGTGCACTTCCTTTAAGTATACTCATGGAAGTACGGGTATTGGAACACGGCACAGGTTCACCTAGTCCAGGATTACCTATACAGGAATACAATTTGTGTTCCGGTATAATGGAACAAAAGATCCTTTGAACAATAGTAAAATGCACAGTTGGCCATTGTAAAGAGCCTGTGGATTTCATAATCCACCTACAGGTCTGAATTCCCACCAGTGGCAGCAGGAAAGGAACCGTTTTAGAGAGCACTTCTTTCAGAATGAGTTTGGTGGTGCTGCTACTGTACCATAGTCACCAATGAGCCTGACAGTCACTGCAGCAGCATGTGACCAACACATGATATAAAGCAAAGAGGTCCTGGGCCGTGCATGGAGACTACTGTACAAGCCATAAGACAGGATGTTTATTGGGCTTTTTACTTTTCTACACCTTGATATTTGCCACTTTAGGTTTAGGCAGGAATCTCGAACTATGTTCTAGAACGCATGTATGCTCAATCATAAATATGGTGCTGAGACCTGGCTTGACATGGTCAATGAGTATAATAAAAGTACTGTGACTTTATGCTAGCCGGAGCTACTGCTATCAGACCATAACCTTAACCTGCACCATCCCACGTGACAACAGACTCATCCCAAACCCATTCATCTAATCCCCAAGGGGGTTCAACGATTTACACACACCACGATTTATCACCCGTTTCAGCCGACACACAGAATTCAAAGAAAGGGAATTTCAATAAAATAGTTGTGACTGCTTCCAGCATTCATTGAACGTAACTGACGCAATTAAATGTTAAAATATAGATGACAAAGCATGCAGATTACTGACCACATGACCGTTGTTATAATGAATCACTTCCACATTCTGTAGGGCCCAGATCTAATTATAGCAAGAGACTGGACCTCATGCGTTCACATCTGTTCAAACACTGGACTTAAAAGATGGGATTATAGCAAGAAACTGGACTTCAAGTGTTTGCATGTGTTCACACTGCACTCAAACAAGATGTGATAATAACAAAATTATAATGCAACCCGTGCATTAATATCTGCTCACTCCACGTAAAACCACCATATCGTGACCACATCAGAGAATCCAATGTCAAGCCCAATGTTCCAGTTCTAAGCGTCGGAGGAGCTCTTACCTGACAGGCCTGTGCCAAGCCCATCCCTACCCGGAAGCGGGCAGACATGCCGGGGGGCAGCGACGGCGACAGCCCCCCTCCCAGGGCGGGGTTGATGACCCGGACACATCGCACCACCGCCTCCACGATCAGCTCGCTGGTGAACTGTTTCACACTCTGAATGTCTTCAGCCACCTCCCTGTGGTCGCAAGGCGGAGAGGTACAACTAGATCAATAAGGTGTCTGAAAACACAGTACAATAAGTGACCCCTAGCCTGCCTGCCTGCCCACCCACACACACACACACACACACACACACACACACACACACACACACACACACACACACACACACACACACACACACACACACACACACACACACACACACACACGGTATTGCTCGAGACCTCAACACATGACTATAACGTTACACCATAATTATTTGTTAATGGCATGTGAATGAACGATAGGTGGGAGTGGATGGTGTTGTCAAGACTGGCGCACACGTATGTTCATAACTCCATCACGTACTGTCGCCCGCTCTCCTCTCCAATGACCAGGCTAATGCTACCGTTAGGTGGACACTCGGTTGAACGGATACGTACGTGCCGCTTTGTCGGAGTGCGTGGATCAAAATCTTATCAACTTCCTCCATTGTTCAGGTTTACTGCCGATCTGCGATACGAAATGACAGCGGCAAAGAGTAGCTCAGCTGATGTCAAACGGCTGAATGATGTGTTGAACATTTGATAGAACCATGCTAGCCCAGCAGCCAGCAGCTAATAGGGAGCGCTGGCGCCCATCGCCCGAGCGCTACAGATCCCAACCGACGTGCTTTTTAGCAGGGCATTTCTTCCGACTGGCCGGGTATATTTGCATTGAGCAATACAAGTCCCTAGCTAGTTTAGTTTAGCAGCTACACTCCACACAGACATTTCTCTCAGCGTCTCGTCGGGTTCACAGAGGAAGTCACGCAGCGCTTGTGCCGCGGGGTGTTGTGGGAGGTGAAGTTTAAATAAAGGGTCAGAGCCATACTGTATATACTGACGCAGAGCCATGAGACCCAGTAGAACTCGAACTCCCAGGGTGCTTCGCGAGTGATTGGGTTTACGAGTCGCATGACCAAATAAAACGATTAACCCTGTCATTCCCAGGGGTTTATGGTGTGTTCCGGATGCCTCGGACACCAGCCTTCCGAGTTGCAGTCGTGACCGCATTTCATGTCTCGTAGCATTCATAGCATTACCCTAGAGTTCTTTAATAGGTCCATTGTTCCCCTTGGTCTTTGTGATTTTGTCATGTCATTGGCTAGTCGTTATTTTTGTGAGCTACATTACACCGGGATTCCACCGGACGCGTAACGGCTGCGGCACGGCTGGGCCTCTGAACGGCTGCGATGCCCTGCGTGCATTTCCACCGGGCGCGTTACGGCAGCGCTGCCTTCCAGCCAGCCGTATTCACGCGAGATTACGAGATCACGCGATAATCCTAAACCTAATGTACTCACCTCCCACTTCCAAAACTACTGCAATGGGCTCTATGCACAACTCCACTGCTTCCTGGATTTAGTGCAGCTCCTTCATTTCCTGTCTTACATTACTGGACAAACTGATTAATCCAGGTGTGTCTGAGTAGTCACAATGGTCAGACACACCTGGATTAATCAGTTTATCCAATAATGTAAGACAGGAAATGAAGGAGCTGCACTAAGTCCAGGAAGTAGTGGAGTTGTGCATGGAGCCCATTAAATGCCACGCTTTGTCCTTCGGCCATTGTCCTTATAAAAAGGATGATTTGGTACATCAATGAATTCATGTTGCTGAACTTCGACAAGAGACCCTTTGATTGATTGACTGCTGACCTGGGGTCACTGGTCATGACGTAATAATGTTGGTGAGAAGTTGTGATAGGCTACAGGAGCTGAGTATTGTGTTTTATTTTTGAAAATTCACCGGAGGCTCTATGGCTTTTACTTTTTCACTTCCTGCCCGGCTCAATCTGCTCTGTTGAAATTGACGCAGTTCAGCAACGGCTTGCGTCAAAAATAGAATGCTACGGAATGAAAGCGCCTGCTGCGGCGCGGCGAGCCGCTGCAGGGACACCGCTGAGACGTTCCGCAGCGCACCCGGTGGAAATGGTCTCATTGATTAGAGTGGAAGCTATCTGCTGCGGTGACCGTGGCCAAGACGTGCCGCAGCCGTAACACGGCCGTAACGCGTCCGGTGGGACAATACTCAACTCCTGTAGCCTATCACAACTTCACATCAATATTATTACGTCATGACCGGTGACCCCAGGTCAGCAGTCAATCAATCAAAGGGTCTCAGAGTGTCGGCAACATGGAGGACGAGAGACTCATTGTCGAAGTTCAGCAACATGAAGTCATTTATGTACCAAATCATCCTTTTTATAAAGGACAATGGCCGGAAGGACAAAGCGTGGCATTTAATTGCAGTAGTATTTGTGAGTACAATTAGGTTTAGGATTAATCGCATGATCTCGTGATCTCGCGTGAATACGGCTGGCTCGGAGGCAGCGCTGCGCTGCCGTAACGCGCGCCGGTTGAAATGCACGCAAGGCAGAAGGTCGCAGCCGTTCCGCGCCCAAGCCTCGTGCCGCAGCCGTAACGCGTCCGGTGGGATCCCGGTGTAAGGCGACGTCCATTAAGAGTTGTGCTGGTGAATGCCGCACTTCTAGTGGCGGTTGGTGCGGTACACAGCAGGCTTTGGTAAAAGTCAGCTCCACTGTCTTTTGCTTTACACAGCAACCTCTTCACAGTCTGGACCGACTTTTCGGCCAAACCATTAGACTGTGGTAGTGAGGACTTAACGTTGTGTCTACAAAGTTCCATTTTTCTGCAAAGCGTGCAAAACTGGCGCCTAGAAAACTGGCCATTGGTCTGTGAAGACTTCGCTTGGCATGCCATGTCTGAGAATATGGCCTTCATAGATGTTATAGATAGCCCTCTGCTGTTTTGAGTGCAGTTTTACAAGACCTCGGGATACAGGATAAATAGTCGGTCACCACAATGTAGTCCTTCCCCTGCAGAAACAAATAGGTCAGCGCTACCTTTTGATATGGTCTGTGAGGCACTGTGTGGGGCTAAGTGGCTCAGCTCTATTGCTTGCGTGATATCTCAAACATGTTGGTGCAGTTACCACCTCATTTGCCACATCTTGGTTGATTTCGAGGCCAGTAAAATCACTCTCGTGCTCTTTTTCTTACATTTTTTCAATCCCCAAGATGCCCTTCGTTGTACTTTCTTGAGCATTTCCTTTAGCAGACTCCTCGGATGACTATCATGCTTCTTTATAGATGACGTCTCCTACCAATCGACAGTCTGCCCTGCAGTTCCAGTACTCTGTGATTTCAGGTGAACAACTCTGCTTATCATTGGGCCACCCCTCAGTAATAAATTTACACAGGCCTTTTTGTGTTTCATCTCGGGTTGTCTATGTTCTTATGAGCTCCATTTTTCGCGTCTGCTACTGGCAGTGCCTTTGTGATCATGTTCACAATAACATCCCACGCATTCATCTAAAGTGTGCGCTGGGCTCTGTGGGTCAACTGCTCTGACAATGTGGTCCACTGTGTACATCATCTTGCTTGGGGTATACATCACGTTTCAGCGAGTAGCGTTGCAGCGGCTCATCATCCTCTGTATTCTCAGTGGGCAGTCATTGAGGCGGCATTTAGAAACAACGCGATCAGCGGCTTGTGGTCATTTCAACGCTTATGTTCTGTCCTGAAACAAAACTGGTGAAATCTTTTCACAGGCTTATGTAAGCTGAGCAATTTCTTTTCAATTGTGCATAATCGTGTCTCTGCGGTCTGTCATTGAGCGCGATGCATATGCGATTGGTTGCCAGTCATCATACTTTTGTAAAGAACAGCTCAGAGCCCACACTCTGTGAAGCATCTGATGAGATTTTTATAGTCTTCACTGGATCATAGACCTCAAAACTGGTTCTAATGTGAGCTGTGTTTTCAGTTCTTTCCATGACTTTCCATGTTCATGACATCATTCCCATTTCTGTCTTCTTTTCAGTCAGCTGTCTCGGATGTGCCATTACATTAAAATCTCTGTATGTCCTTCTTACATTGTGGCCTGTGGCATTTTTTCTATTGCAGGCACTTTCCCTGGGATCTGGTCTGATGCTCGCTGCTCAGGATGTCACCCACAAATGTCAGTTCTTTCACCCCAAGCTGGCCTTTCTCTTTATTCAGCCTGAGTTTGCTGTTCCTGGTTGCCTTGAGAACTTGGTTTTAGCCTCTCATCGTGTTTATGATGTCATCCATGGATGTGTCAACACCTTCCAGATGTTCATAGATAATGTGTATTGTCTTATGATACACCTCAGGTGCTGAAGCTATGCCAAATGGTAACGAACAAACATATCTACCGAATGGGCTGTTGGTGTACACAGGTTTGAACTTTCCGTTGTCCAGCTTCATTTGCCAAAAATCCGGATGATGCATCTTAAGCTTGCCTGAAATACTTTGCATTTGCAAACTGTGACATTATTTCTTCTCTGTGGGAAGTTTGAAGTGTTCTCTTTTTATTGCTCTGTTCAAGTTTCTGGGATCCATACAACACTCTAGGCTTGCCATTTTTTCTTTTCTACAATAACAAGCAAGCTCACCCAGTCAGTTGGCCTCATCAATCTTTTCGATCACGTTGAGGCTTTCCATCCTGTCCAACTCGGTTTTCAAGTGGCTTTTGAAGAGCAAATTGGCAACTTTTCGGCATAGGTTAAAAACTGGTGGCACATTTTTATCCACTCTGATTGTGTGTCCCCAGGAAGGCCATCCGAGACTCTGAAACAGGGTCACTGTACTCTTCCACCAGTTCAATCATAAACTGTTTCTCCTTCACTTTCCATCACAAGCACTCTCTTAAACCAGGTTCAGTCACTCACAAGCCAGCTAAACCTAATATGGCCTGCACGACGAATGCGAGTGTTGTTCTCGGTCCTTGTGTGTCACTTTCACCGAGCATCTTCTTTCACAGGTATGTGCTCCTGAATATACACGTACTTTCAGTTTGTGTGCATCACTGTAGGTCTGGGTCTGATGTTGTTCAACGCTGCCCCCGACATCAATTGCATAGCGCTCACAGTGCTAGTTTCAATGCAATGTGTGTGTCATTTACTTTAATGTATCATCAGTCTTTTTTATCTGTGTTCTGGTCTGTCACTAAATCACATAAACTCATCAGTCACCTCTCATTCACTGCATGAACTTTGCTCTGTTGGTTTTTACATTGCTGTGCATAATGGTTCTTTTGTTACAGTTGTACATACTTTACATAAGCCCGGGGACATCTCTGGGAGCATGCTGCGTGCCACACGATCACATTCCTTCCTGTCGTCTCTGCGCACCGGTGATTTACGTCGGAAGTCCGTGCTCTCTTTCTGACTGCTCTGTTTGCATCTCTTCTTACAGCATCCACGTTGCAGCTTTCACTAAACAGCTCTTTGTTGTGTTTACCATTTCTGCTGCTACTAACACATTCTTAGTGCTTTTCCTAGGTCAATCTGTTCCTTAACAGCCTCTCTCTTATGACTGATTATCTGGAATCCACAATCACTCTGTCTTTATCCACGAGTCATCAGCTCCCGAATTACACGTCTTTCTTCGGTCCCTCAGGTCATTACAGATTGATCAATAGTGTTGCTCTGGTGCGTGTTTCTGCACACACACGTGAAAAACATGTTCTCTCAAATGTCAACATTTCCTTTATACCTCCACGCGCTCTACCCACAAGCAGAAAACTGACGCCGTCATCTAGCGCTCTTTCATCGCCCCGATCGCCGTCAGGTACAACTAAAGCGTTGTTAAATTCTCCTCCAATCTCAGCCACATTACCTGTCTAACTGAAGGTTGGGGCGGTGGTTGTCATGCTTGCATCTTGGCGTTGGTATGTCCCTTCCTCCCCCGAAAGTAATAGGCAACGAAGTCCTCTCTGTGATATTAGTAGATGCACCGAATTTTCGGCCACGAAAATATTTCGGCCCGAAAAATGGCCCAAAAGCGCATTCGGTTTCGGCCGAAATACTTATCACCGAAACAACACGGCCGATGAACAGAAATGTGTGAAGACCTAAACAAAAAGCGCGCCGCCCACCCCGCTTGTCTGGAATAAGCACCAATATGCTGCGTGTGGACCGTTTTTCAATGTTTCTGAGAAAGACCCCACGTAAACGATTTGCAAAAATGCAATGCCTTGATTTAATGAAGTTAGTGGTCACGGTCTCTCCTATCAGGTCTAGCTGCCGCTAGTTTCGCTCCTTGTCCGTCTTGTCTGGTCCTGTGTGTGTCAGTGTTCATGGCGGGGGCCGTGGTCTGCGCAGTTCCCCAACCAGCCTCGTCTGATCACCAGCACCTGCAGCATCTCCAATCAGGATCACCTTATATCACCCCCTGTATTAGTATGTAGGGTGTGGTGTGTCTGTATTAAATATAAGTATTTAATATGGCAGTTAATAATAAAAAACAATAAAACAAAAAAAGCAATCCCTATATGGTCCAATAATTGGCAAATAATTCTTTCGGTTCGGTTGTTCCTCTTTTCGGTTTCGGCCAAAGAATTTTCATTTTGGTGCACCCCTAGTTATTAGCGTAGCTCTTAGCTGCTTACCGTGCTAGCATACTCCGAAGCTTCCCCAACTTTTTCCCTTTTCTAAGAAAGAAAAAAAATCCAAAAATCCTTACTCTCCAAGTCCATCTTCTGACACCATGTAATGTTGGTGGGGTCTTAAAACAACCGAAGTAGCTTGAAGAGATGGCCTTAATATTCAAAGAATACACGAGGTAACATTAAGTCGTCCTTGAACGCATTCTGAACGCCGGAACTAAATGAAGTGAGTCAGTCCCCGACTGCGCACTGCCCTGCGTAAACAGTCTAATATATGATGTGGATCCTAGTACAGATAACAATGGTTAAACATTTGAAAGGGTATTGTTACATATAAACCCATCCTTTTTATAGTTACGAGGAATGTTTAATATCCTAGATTAGAAATTGTTTTATCTTTGGTTGAACATAACGCTTGTAAGAGGGGCCAATAATAATACATAACGATAGCATGAACAATTTGCACAGCAATCGTACATTTATGTAATCGCTCAATTACGTCACTTCACTTGTAAGAATCACAGAGAAATGGATCAGAGATGAGTACGGTAGCTGTCGCTCGTCCCCGCGGGAGAGTTGTCATGGGCAAATGCTGTGTCGGAAGAAGGGAAACATTTACGTTACGTTTAAATGCCTGCAAATAACATTGTAAAATAAATAAATGTATAGTTTTAAAATGTTCCATTTTTAAAATACAGATGTTGGCAACCAAGCCTTCTTTCATTTGGTTTCAATAATACACACTGTGGTCAGAAAATATATTGGATATTGAATGAAAATGCAATACAGATTCATCATGGTTGGTTTTGCCCTACGGCCGATTGTATAACATCTCTGAGGTTCTCCTGGATTTCCTCGTGACTCTTGTCCCCGCACAAGTTCAGATGTGGGTGGTGGCGGTACCGGGGAAGGCAGGCCGAGCTGTCTTGGGTCATCAAGCCTCATAACCATGCTGTTTGCCAACGCTTGTAACTAAGAAAAAATACAAAGCAATCTTTTAACAAACCTGTTTACAAGTGGGGAACTACACCAAAGGTATAGACATGCTAAAGCTATAATGGAGGTCACATATCGTAACAGTTCTGTTACCCGACGACATATGTGCTAACAACAGCTCTGTGCAGGGTAACGCATAATACTGGCCTGCCGGACATATCACATGATATAGGCTAACACTCCTTAGAAATATCTGAGCATCGAATAGCGGGCTAAGTGATCTACAATAAACAAGAACTGGATTC
>OLKM01001144.1:121526-167697 GCA_900291075.1 Melanogrammus aeglefinus | reverse complement strand
GAACAATATCACATTCCCAAGAGGGAAGAGATCCTGAGTGAGATGGCTGGGGCACAGTGGTTCACAAAGCTTGACGCGTCACATGGATTTTGGCAGTTGCAAATTGACAGTGCAAGCACAGACCTATGCACCTTCAACATGCCCTTTGGGCGCTACAGTTATCAGAGACTCCCCTTTGGCATTTCCTCAGCACCAGAAATTTTTCACTGTGCAATGGAGAATGTGTTTGAAGGACTGGAGGGGTCAGGGTTTACATTGATGATGTCATAATATGGGCGGAGAACCCAGGACAGCTCAACAGCAGAGTGCACTGTGCGCTTCAGAGGGTCCACAAGTACAGCCTCAGATTGAACAAGGAGAAATGTCAGTTCAGCACACAAGAGGTCACGTTTCTTGGGGATCGACTGACACCGGCAGGAGTACAGCCGGACATGAACAAAATCAAAGCAGTGACGGACATGCCCCAGCCAACGGACAAGAAGGCGGTACAAAGAGCATTAGGGATGGTGAACTACATGGGAAGATTTGTGCCTAATCTGGCCGCAAAGACTGTTGCTCTCCGCCAGCTCCTGCAGTCAAACACAGAGTGGTCCTGGCACCAAACACATGACAAAGAGTGGAAAGAAATCAAGGACATTTTGATCACAAAGCCAGTGTTGGTGTTTTTTGATCCGAGTAAGAAGACGCAAATCTCCACGGACGCCTCAAAAGATGGACTGGGGGCCGTCTTACTGCAGGATCATGATGGAGATTGGAAAACCAGTGGCTTATGCTGCAAGATCTATGACAGAAACTGAACAAAGATATGCGCAGATAGAAAAAGAGTGTCTGGGAATCGTCTTTGGCTGTGACAAGTTCAACTCTTATGTCTTTGGCTTGCCACACATTGAACTTGATACCGATCACAAGCCACTCATAACTATCAGCAAAAAGCACTTGAATGAGATGACACCACGCATCCAGCGTATGATGATGTGTCTACAGAAGTATACCTATGAACTGTCATACAAGCCGGGAAAATACCTGGTAGTGGCTGATGCTCTGTCAAGGGCCAATCCAGCACAAGGACTGAACACAGACGGCACAGAGGAGTATAAGCCATACAAGGCCATGTGGATGCTGTGGTGGAGGCTCTACCTGTGTGCTATACCCTGAAAGATAAAATAGTAATGGAGACTGCAGTTGACCGCCAGCTCCAGAAAGTGATATGGTACATGCGAAATGATTGGCCAAAGCAAGCGTGCCAGCAGTACTACTCGTTCCAGGATGTATTGGCGGTAGCTGGTGACCTGCTGCTGAAAGGTGATCAAATAGTCATCCCAACAAAGCTGCGGAAGAAGGTCCTCGAAGTACTGCATAAAGGGCACTTGGGCATAGAGAAAACAAGGAGACTAGCCAAACAGACTGTTTACTGGACAGGCATGAATCGTGACATAGCAGAGATGATCAATGACTGTGCCACTTTCTTTACTTACCATAACAAACAGCAAAGAGAACCACTGCTCACAGACATCAGGGCGGAGCACCCCTGGGAAAAAATTGGGACAGACCTGTTCCACTTCAGAGGGAGAGAGTATGTACTGATGATCGACTACTACTCCAACAACCCTGAGATGGCTCTGCTCACGAGCACAACAGCAACAGGAGTAGTTAAGCATATGAAGTCCAGCTTTGCACGACATGGCATTCCAGGAACTGTCGTCTCGGACAATGGGCCTCAGTATGCCAGTCAGGAGTTCAAGCAGTTTGCCCGAGAGTATGGATTTGAACACATCACAGTAAGCCCACACTTCCCACAGGCAAATGGCAAGGCTGAGAAGGGTGTTCAAATAGTGAAAAGTCTTCTGACAAAGGCAACAGAGAATGGTGAGGATCCTTATTTAGCTCTGCTCGCTTATAGAGCAGCACCTCTGGCATGCGGGAAGTCTCCGGCTGAACTGCTCATGGGCAGACGACTACAGACACAGATCCCAACAGTGAAGAAACAAGTCTCCACACCTGTGCTGGAGGCCATGAAAAAACTACAGAAAAAACAAAAGAGATACTTTGATCGCACTGCAAAAGCAATGCAACCTCTGCAGGCGGGAGACAGAGTCAGAGTTTTCAACACAGAAAGACAGAACTGGCAGCGCGCTGGAACAGTGCTAAATGAAGTGGCTCCGAGGTCCTACGCTGTCCAGACGGACACCAGGGCTGTGGTCAGACGAAACAGGTAGCAGCTACTCAAAACAACAGCCAGCAATGCAGTTCCTTCAATAGAGGAGCACAGGGACAAACATGCACAGCAGGGAACAGTAACAGACAATCAGCCAGTGGTTTTAGAGTAGAATGCACCTGTCATGACGGAGCCAGAGGCAGCTCCAGAGGGACGGTCAGAGCGCATTAGAAAAGCCCCTGACAGACTTGATCTATAGCAGAAGGCTGTAGGTTCATTATTACACAGTTGAGCTATAATAAGTTTATTGTTTTAAAGGAAATGATCAGTTAAAAGAGTTAACATCAGGTAATGTGTAGCTTTATTGTTGAGTCATGTTCTTATGCTCAGGTTAGGCTAAAGTGACACAGTCTGTTTGTTATGAGGCAGTGGTAAAGACCATCCTCCTACGGTGTGCTAAGTACTGGCAACCTCTGGCACCAAACTATAATTTATTTACTTTATGTTTAAAGAGTTCACAGTGAATCTGTTTTTGTTTACTGTATAAGAGAGATGTAAGGATATCCCGCGAGACACTAGTATGTTCCTAAGAGGCCACCGTAGCTGGAGATGGTGACGTAACAAAATGTTTAATAAAGTTAGTTGAATACTTCATCATCATCATCGCCTACTACCCCTTCTGGGGCTTAGGCCGCAAACAAGAGTTCTCCATGCATCTCGGTCCTGGGCCAACATCTCAAGCTGTCCCCAAGTGTAGCCCATTTTCTTGGCGTCTGCCTCCAAGTCTCTACGCCAGGTGTTTCGCGGCCGACCTCTCTTTCTTTTCCCTTAGGGATTCCACTTGAGGGACTGTCTTGTGGTGTTTGTGGCTGGTTTACGGAGAGTATGGCCTATCCATCTCCAACGTCGTTGGAGGATCTCTTCGTCCCCTGGCTTTTGGCTGGTACGTTCCCACAGTTCTTTGTTGCTGATGGTGTTAGGCCAGTGGATCTGGAGGATTCGTCGCAGGCAGGTATTGATGAATGACTGTGAATGATTTTGTTTGTTGTATTCGCAGTAGTCCTCCATGTCTCAGCACCGTAGAGTAGGACTGACTTCACATTGCTGTTAAAGAACTTGATCTTTGTTGTGATGGCCAGGTCTTTTGCGCTCCAGATGTTTTTTAGTTGGAGGTACGCAACTCTGGCCTTGCCAATCCTGGCTCTCACATCTGCATCTGTTCCACCTTGCTTGTTGACAATGCTGCCAAGGTAGGTGAACTCCTCAATCTCCTCCAGAGCTTCGCCTTCCAGCATGATGGGTGCAGTGTTGGCAGAGTTGACTCTCATGACTTTGCTCTTCCCTCTGTGGATGTTGAGACCGAGGCGAGCAGAGTTGGTTGCGATGGTGCTGGTCTTTTCCTGCATCTGCTGCTGGGGTATGAGAGAGAAGGGCCAAGTCATCTGCAAAGTCCAGGTCTTCGAGCTGCGCCCACATTGTCCACTGTATGCCGTTTTTCATTCCTGCTGTGGATTACTTCGTTACCCAATCCATTGCCAGCAGGAACAAGAATGGCGATAGTAGGCACCCCTGTCTCACTCCAGTTTTTACACTGAAAGCACCGGTAGGTTGTCCCTCGTGGATCAATCTGCAGGTCATTCCCTCATAGGTGTTTCTGATGATGTTAGTTAATTTCTCTGGCACTCCGTAGTGCCTGAGAAGCTTCCAGAGGGTCTCCCTGTCCACACTATCGAAGGCCTTCTCGTAGTCGATGAAGTTGATGAATAGCGGTGAATTCCACTCGAGTGACTGTTCCAGTATGATGCGCAGTGTAGCAATCTGGTCTGTACACGATCTGTCTTGGCGGAAGCCAGCCTGCTGGTCTCTAAGCTGGGGGTCAATCACATCTTTCATCCTATCCAGTAAGATCCTGTGGAAGACCTTTCCTGGGATGGAGAGTAGCATGATCCCCCTATAATTTCCACAGTTGCTCAGGTCCCCTTTCTTTGGCATCTTCACAAGATAGCCCTCCTTCCATTCGCATGGGATGTTTTCCTCTTCCCACATCTTCTTAAAGAGAGGGTGGAGCATCTCTCCCATGGTCTCTGCGTCCGTCTTCAGTGCCTCGGCCGGGATGCTATCTGGTCCTGCAGCCTTGCCGTTTCTAAGTTTTTTAATGGCTTTCCTGATCTCCTCCCTTCTTGGTACACTGAGGTCTATTGGCAGATCCCTGTCTGCTTGTTGGATGTGTGGTGGGTTTTGGGGGGCTGGTCTGTTGAGAAGTTCCTCAAAATGTTCCAACCATCTTTTCTTCTGTCCTTCCTCCCCCATTATTGGCTTTCCCCCTTTGTCCTTTACTGGTCTTTGAGGTTTACTGGTCTTTCCTGCCAGCTTTTTGGTGGTGTCATACAGGTCCTTCAGATTCCCATGTCTAGCTGCTTCTTCTGCTTCTAATGCAAGGGCCTCTATGTAGTTCCTCTTGTCGGTCCTCAAGCTTTTTTTCACGTTCTTATTTGCTTCCCTGTACTCTGTTTGTGCCTTTACTTTCTCTGCTCTTGTACGACTGCTGTTAAGAGCTGCCTTCTTTTCTTTCCTCTCCTTCACCTTCTTTATTGACTCTGCTGATATCCAAGCCTTGTGGTTATCTTTCTGTGGTCCCAGTGCTACATTGCAGGTTGTAATTACCGTTTCCTTTACCACCTTCCACATCCCATCTATGTTACTTTCCTCACCTTCTTTATCTAGCTCTTGCAGGGCATGAAACTTGTTCTTTAGCTCGATCTTGAATTTTTCTGCTGCTGCTGGATCTCTTAAAAGTGCTGTGTTGAATTTCTTTCTCTGGTTCTTCTCACCTGTCCAGTTTCTCCTCAACTTTAATTGGACTTTGGCAACGAGAAGATGATGGTCTGATGCTACGTCAGCTCCTCTTCTGACTCGTACATCTAAGAGGGACCTCCTAAACTTTTTGGTGACACATACATGGTCTATTTGGTTCTCAGTGGAGAGGTCCGGTGATACCCATGTGGCTTTGTGTACTCGCCTGTGGGGGAAGACACTTCCTCCAATGACAAGGTTGTTATTTGCACATAGTTCTGCGAATCTCTCTCCATTTTCGTTCATCTCGCCTAGACCATGCTGCCCCATTATCCTCTCATAGCCTCCGTTGTTATTTCCTGTTTTTGCATTAAGGTCTCCCATTAAGATGGTAATGTCTCTTTCTGAGTATCTCTGGATGATGGTCTGTATTCTGCTATAGAATTCGTCCTTGCTCTCTTCGTCACTATCGTTGGTTGGGGCATAGCATTGAATGATGTTCATGTTATTCTTTCCTTCTTTGTTTTGAATGTAGCTGCTATTGCTCTCGAGCCATGTGCCTCCCATCCCATGAGTGCTCTCTGGGCAGCCTTGGACAGCATCAAACGACTCCCTGGGTGTGGTGTGTGCATGTTTCCTCCTCATGGCCTGAGTACAGCATCAGCTCTCCTGTGGTAAGCCTCTTCTGTCCAGAACCCGTCCATCTTGATTCACTAATTCCGAGTATGGCAAGGTTGTACTTGTTCATCTCGGTGGCAACTTGTGCGGTCTTTCCAGCTTCGAACATGGTCCTTACGTTCCATGTACCGATGGTGGTTGTAACACCGGTTGAGAGGATGGTTTTCGGCAGAGTGGCTTCCAGGTGCTTCTGGCTTTCACCACCCTGCGTCATAAATCCTTCTGACGAAGGTCCATCTTCACTCCGGGGCGGGATATCTTGGTTTACTCTTGTTTGCGTTTCTGTAACAGGTATTGTTTTATGGGGTGGGGTTGTTAGCCCCACGCCTAACCCCCAACCTGGAGGACCAGGTGTTGCCTTTAGTCGGACCTCTACCCTAAAACCTGCCCGGCTTGGTAAGACCTGCCAGGGGTATTACCCCCGCCGGTATAGCCTCCAGGGTCACGGAAGTACACAAGCCTCCCCACCACGGCAAGGTAACAACACAGAGGGGGGGGGGGTTGTTGAATACTTACCAGCTACAATGTCAGTCGCATATCATTACAGTCAGAAGTCCGTTTTTCTGATTGCGATTCTGTCTCAGCCAATATTAGTACAGTACTGTATTGAGTGTTTGTTACCAATCAGTATTTTACCTCACTTTTTAAATGAGTTTCAGCCAGAAGTGTATAGATGCTTGAATCAACCGCTCTATTAGAAGCATACATGTACAGTTGTCACTTTATGATTGTGATTCTGTCTCGCCAATATTGTACAGTTTAGTGTGTTACCAAATGTTACCCCTTTTTAAATGAGTTCCACCAGAGTGATAGATGCTGACAAACCTCTAAAACAATGTAGTACTTATTTGTGTGCATATGTATAATACTTCAGTGCATTATCATTATTATTTTAAATTAAAATAAAATTAAAATGATAATGCACTGATATTTCAGTCAGTGAGTAGGCCTAATGATGTTGTTAATCTTGTTTCACAATACTTTGCATTTGTAATGTTTTCTTTCCATTAAATAGAGCGGCCTTATAGGAGTAGTTTAACATACATCTATTGATGCACTTAGACACATCATCAGTGATGGAACCAGGGGTCATTGGGTGTTTCGGGTCATCATACACCCTCAACCAGGCGACCCAGCCGGGATTGATCAAGTCCCAACTTGTGTCTAAGTAGCATGTACCCACGGATCGCCCCTCTTGATCCACAGCCATCTAGAGGCCTTCTCAGCTGCCTCTGTGGTGGTCTTGATGGCCTTTCTCTGACGTGCACCTGTGACTCCAAGCATACTGCATGCTTTGCAGAGAGATCTTGCTGCAAAGCGTCTACAGCCCACCTCTCTTGGCACACACCGGGCACGCCACCCCCGTCTGCGGCACTCCTCCACTAAGTTGGCATACTTGGCACGCTTCCTCTCATTGGCCTCTTCCATGCACTCCTCCCAGGGAACTGTCAGCTCCAGTAGGACTACCTGTTTGGTTGAATCTGAGAACAGAACTATGTCTGGTCTCAGGGTGGTTTCCACAATGTGCTCTGGGAATCTGAGCTGCTTCCCCAGGTCGGCCTTCATCTGCCAGTCCGGTGCAGTTCCAAGGAGTCCCGCTGCCCCCCTTGGCTTGGGCTTAGGCTTCTCCCCTGCTCGAATGAAAGCAATCGCCTGCCTTGCTGGTCGGAGAGGCTTGTTCTGGGTGGTACTGGTGAAGATGGTTTCTGCTATCGCCTTCAGCACCTGGTCGAGGCGCCAAGTGTAGCGTCCTTCTCCCAGGGCTTTTGAGCAACAGCTGAGGATGTGCTCTAGCGTTCCCCTTCTGAGGCACAAAGGACATGATGGTGCGTCAACCTTGCCCCAGCAGAAGAGGTTGGATGGGCTGGGTAAGACGTCATAGACAGACGCAATCAGGAACTTGATCCGGTAAGGCTCAGCTTGCCAAAGCTCAGACCAGGATATCTTGCGGTCCACTGCCTGTTCCCATCTCGTCCATGCGCCTTGCTGTCGCATCCCCACCATCTGGCTAGCACGCAGTTCCTCCATGCCAGCTCTCACTTCCTCTTGGACCAATCGGCGTCTGTCTTTGCCCAGGGCTTTGTCGTAGCGTGTGGTTGCAACGCTACCAAGCCCTGCTCGTCCAGATGCCACTGGGCCGACCAGCACGCTGTGACGCAAGCGTGACTCTGCCTGCTCGACTGCTTCCTGCGCCCTCCACTTCCTTCCAGTCCTGACTACGATGCCAGCCTGGGAGACCTTTGGATCACTGGATTCCCTGTACTGCAGCACCTCTCTTGCACGGGTAACCATGAACTCCTCATTCAGGCTGCTAATGGGGAGCTTCAGTTTGTTGTTGTGCCTGTATAGAGCGATGCTACTCAGGCTTCGTAGCAGGCCAAACCATCTACGTAGATAACGGCTGATCCTCCTCTCGAAGCCCTGTACAGTTGTTATTGGGAAATCATACACAAGCAGGGGCCACAGAATCCTGGGGAGAACACTGTGCTGGTAAATCCAGGCCTTGAATTTACCAGGCAGACCCGACTTGTCCACTGCTGTTAGCCACGCCTCCAGCTCCCGATTTGTGGCCTTGATGGATGCAGCGTCCTTCAGGGTGCAATCAAAGGTCTTTCCGAGGCTCTTGATGGGTTTCTCGGTGACTGATGGAATCTGGGTGCCGTCCAGAGGGAAGCGGAACTTGTCACTTTCCCTCTCTTGAGCACCAGGGACCTAGATTTTGCAGGCTTGAAACACATCCGAGCCCAGGTGATGATCTTCTCAAAGCCCTGAAGGATCCATCGGCACCCCGGCACTGACGTCGTCGTTACTGTCAGGTCGTCCATAAAGGCTCTGATGGGGGGCTGGCGGACTCCAGACTTGGAGAGCGGACCTCTGCACTCGACTTCTGCTGACGGCAAAGAGAATCACTGAAATAGTGCATCCAGTGATGATCCCTTTCTCCAGCCGATGCCACTCAGATGTTACTGTCCCAGAGGTAACTCAGCTTGAAACTCTTGTAATAGTCCAAGATAAGGTCCCTAATATGACCTGGGACATGGTGCCGGTCCAGTGCTAGCTTATGAGGAATGGATCCATAAGCGTTGGTGAGATCGAGCCACAGCACTGCTAGGTCTCCTTTCCCTTCTCTTGCCTCTCTGATCAACTGCGTGACCACACCTGTATGTTCGAGGCATCCTGCGTCTTTGGGATTCCACCCTTCTGTACAGCGGTGTCAATGTACTCGTTCTTCAGGAGGAACTCCGTCAACCGACGGGATAGGATGGCGAAGAATATCTTCCCCTCAACGCTGAGCAGCGAGATCGTTCTGAACTGCTCGATGTTCTTAGCATTCTCCTCCTTGGGAATCCAGACACCTTCTGCAAATCTCCATTGTTGGGCTACCTTTCCCCTCCTCCAGATAACCCTCAGGAGAAACATTTCAGTCAATAAAAATGGCATTTAACATGACAAGGCACTTTGAATCTACTGAAAGTAAGTCTCAAATTATAAGTCTCAATTTTCCCATTGTAGTTTACATAAAAATCTCAAGAAGTCAATAGTTAAGTCGTCATTGTTTCTTTCCATTAAATAGTATTGTCTTGAGCAGGCACTGCAACTGAAAATGTAGGCTATGAGTTAGAAGAGAATTAGGATTTGTCAATGTCCAGCAGGTCGCCCTAAAATGGAATAGAATGCAGGAAATCGCATTTTAGAAATTCAATTTTTTGGGGGGGAGTACCCCAGACCCCCCTCTGGGCTAAGTAGGCCTACACAAAGTCTGCCTCCGCCTCTGGTCTCGTAGCTGAGCCGACTAACGGTAAATTAGACTCAAGTGGCTTATTGCTTTTTGAAAACGGTGTCTATAAGTCTAACCTAACCTTTTCGCTTGGGCCACCAAATTGTTCAGGACCGGCCCTGAATGCTCTTACAAGTTGAGCAAGACATCACCATTTGAATTAGAAAAGTATTGTCACCTTCTCAAGGATCACTTGTAGGGAGAAAAAGACATTGTTCTCCACACATCCTCGGGCAATGGGAGGACGCAGGTCTTCAAGAACATTCTCTACATTCTGTCAGCCATAAAAAAAAAAGTGATAACATGAGCAAGATGTGGCTGCACTTTTTATGTCATGATGAGATAGCAAAAAGCACAACAAAAAGCGTTGTTCCCGCGATGTCTACCTCCTATTTTGCCTACCGACTTCAGAAACTCCCTGCTTCTGGTCTTGGCCTCAAATCTAGTCGTTTTCCTCTCGTTTGGTGACTTCCGTCAGGCTTTATTGTGAGGGCTTCTCTGACCGTGAAATGAAATCAGAAAAATCGTGTTTCTGTGCGCTGCTCACTGACGTCATTCCCCACTTTATCACATAATATAGCCTACACAACTTAAACATTTGGAAAATTGTTACATTAAAGCTGATTTCGAAATCAATTAAAATGACTTTCGGCCTTGCATTTTTTAAATTACTAATATAAAAAAAGAAGAGACACTAATAATCGACGGATTAACATTTTTTTTATTTTAGTTAACGAGGTTAGGCCTAAGCCCCTCAAATTAATGATTGGTTATCTCAACAAAAAAAATCGACTGAATCGATAAAAGTAGTTTTTCATTGCAAACATGATCCATTAGTAATAAATGAATTATTGTTTTTAACACGGCATGTTATTGAATAAGTATTACCACTCTGTCTGTGTCCCGGAGAAACGATATCAAAGCACATGCACATGCGTGCAAATATATCCACACGCAGACAGACAGAAGGACACACAAACGGTTTTGATAACATTGTTTAGAACATTTTATTTTGAGTTTTTGCGTTTATTACTGATTTAGGTCATATTATGTAGTAGCCTAGGCCCTATGTAGCAGGCAAGAGCAGTGGAATTTGGCGATTTAAATAGCGTTTTATAATCTGCAATAGGAAGGTCGGCCCCAATAATGTGATCTTAAACAATTTAAATATTTAAAACCGGTGTCATCCTGTGGAAATGTATCTGTTGAATAAAACAGTAGAATAACAGTAAAGCCAACTATATTTAAGCAATATATCACGACAGGCCGTGGTATATGCTCATTATACCACGGCTAAGGGGCGTTGTTCGGCCCGACGCGAAGCGGAGGGACGACAACCCCCTTGGAGTTGGACGTTAGCTCTGCATGTCTCTTTTTCTCCCCTTTTTCTTCAGGAGCAGGTCACTCCTCAGTCCCCTCTACCATTGTTAACCCTATCCGGAGGTGAAAGTTAACCTTAAACATGTCAATTCAACGAATTTAGTCAATTTATTAACCTTGTCAAAACACTTCGGCTACTTTTGCTACCTAGCCTCCTACTGTAACAGTTGGTTGTTGCCATGGAGACATTGTTGCTTGCGGAATGATATGCTGCGATAAGGCTTTTTAGAATAGTAGCCGTGGTATATGCTCAATATACCACGGTTAACAGCCAATCAGATCGCCGGATTTCACCTTTCCGTTTTATAAAGTGGTAATAATACATAACATAAAAAAGATCAAACAAGAATTAGAGATCGTTGCGCATTATGAACTTAAAAAAACTGTTAATACAAAAGTAGGCATTAAACGTAGCCTACGTCGGAAAATCAAGATAAAAATGGTGCTGTAGTGCCACCTGGTGTGCTGGCCCGTCCATATAAAGCCAGAGATGGCGCCAATACGGAGATGGATACCATTTCAAGACAGTCCTGATTTACATGACTGAATAAGCAGAAAAAATAAATGCTATTCAGTCGGTATTGTTTCACTTGTCATGGCTGGTTTGATGTGCTGGACAATCACCTGTAAATAGATCAGGACAAAAACAATCTTTATTTTAATGGAAGAATATGCTCAAGCCTGGAAGGTGCTAGTAGTAGGTCTATATATCCAAGCACAAATTTAGACGTAACTAACTACCAAGTGCTTACTAATAGCAATTACTTCGGTTGTCAATTTCTAAGGAAATTATTACCTGGGATTGTGTTGACTTCAGAGCTCTACGTGCAGCCGTAGACAAAAAGATAAGCATTCCAGAAACACACAAGCTACAAATGAACAGTATGGCTTCAATAACATTTTGCTGACAAAAAGAAAGAGACAAAGTAAATTAGAGAAATACATCCGTTTTTCAATATCATCCACTCAATATGGTTTGTGTTTGGTTTGTTGCTTGTTTTGGGCCATCACTTACCATTAAGTGGGAGGGTAATTCATCTTCGAAATAGTGAAACATTTCAGCAAAAAATTGAATTCTGACGAGCGTTGAAATGACAATTCCAATGAGTGTCACCACATACATGGCCAAACATACCGTCACCTACAAGAGAAAGGTAGTTTGCAAAAAGGTCTCTCTCTCTTCCTTTGTTTTTCGTGTTGATCAGGATGAGGTTGCTGACTGAACACCACGCTGCCAGTCTTTGGACTTCCCCCCTGTAGGCTGTCTCATCTCCTTCTGAGATAATTCCAACCACATGTTGTGGACTTATCATGTCTCTCTCTCTCTCTCTCTCTCTCTCTCTCTCTCTCTCTCTCTCTCTCTCTCTCTCTCTCTCTCTCTCTCTCTCTCTCTCTTCTCTCTCTCTCTCTCTCTCTCCTCTCTCTCTCTCTCTCTCTCTCTCTCTCTCTCTCTCTCTCTCTCTCTCTCTCTCGCTCGAAAACAAGCATTAAAAGTAAACATACACATTTCTTGGATGGATGACGGACACTTGAAATGGAAAGAATTCCGCAGATGAAACACTAGAAAGAAAAGAAAGGAGACAACTATGAACGATAATAATAACATGTAGCATGCATTGAAACATGCCGTCGTTCCAATGTATTATTGAGCGATAGTTAATAGTGTGATTTAGGCCTACCACGGCTCCCTGCCCGAAGGACATGTAGACGTAAGCCAAATTGTAAATAAAAATAAATTCAAACGCCATAAGGAGCTCCGCACAGCCAAACATCAAAACCACAATCTGGGAAGGAGGACACAAGCACACACGAGGGGGAGATGTTACTCAAGTTATGATAAGACAAAGGACCCCTTTATCCAGCCAGCTGCACACAACTGAGCCCCCGCATTTAATCCAGCAGGGATTAGATGCTAATTTCTGGGATGCCTCTGATATCGGGGTAAGGTATGACTGGAGGAGTGGTGACGGTTCAACATGACTTGGTTTATTCAGGAGCTACAAGGTAAACGGACATGCCCTCTGTCAGGGAGTTCACAGAGCATCAATGGGACCCCAGAAAATCGATGGTATATTGGATGCTGATATTGGGTCTGGTTTGGGTCTGGTTTATCTCAACAGTTTCAAGAGACAGTTGAACGGTCCGTTGAGTTCGACCTTATATGGTGTTGTTATGACCACTCTATGAGTGAGCAGTTAGCAGTCAGTCGGCCTACTGGTGTTATCTCTAATATTGTGTCAGGTCGTATGAGGTAAGCTTTAATACTGTGGGGTCCAATGAAGTTACAAAGAGATTTATTTACATCACATTCCAAACACAAACACGAAGTCCTACCCCAAGAGCCTGCGTCTCCCTCTTGATGAACAAATGCAGAGGCTTGCTGTTCATGACCACATTGACGCTTTCCTGCGTCTGCCCCGTCTCGGTTGTCGAGATCTCGGATGTTTCCATGGCCTCTTAGGTTCGGGAGAGGAGGAAGAAGACAACACATGGAATCAAACGCGATGCGTACCCCTGTTCAGGACAGACGGAATGCATCCAATTTAACCCTCTCCCTCCCCTGACCCAGACATCGCTGGAGACAAAAACAGACTTTTGGGCTGGAATGAAAACATTATCAGATGATAAGGGAGAAATAACGTGAAAAACAGGAAACTACAGACCTTTCCTTGGTTTTGCAAGTAGTTCAAACCAAGCCGAGGAGCATGTGACGGTGGTGAAAGAGTTGGGGAAGTTTAGATTAGAAAAAAAAATCTTTTTAAGGAGGAGCTAAGAGATGTTAAAATAGGGAATAATTGAAGTCAAATGAACTGCCACACCTTGGAGCATTCAGTCATAGTCAAATGTATTTATCACTCCAAATAATAATAAAAAATATTTTTTGCGAATTTGGTGGACTCCGGATCGAGGTGACCGAATCAGACAGTAGTTTGTAATATGAATAAATACATTATTCTCTGTCCAGGATACAATGAAAGCGGTTAACGGACTGGCAGTGGATTCCTCTTGTATCTGCATAGGTCTATACAATAATAAATAAGTTACTCATATTATCCCAAACTTCAAGTGAACCAATTGGCTAGACACTTAAGGAGATGTCTGGACTACACCGTGCACTATAATATGTTATTCACAGTGTAATACCCATAGTTGCACCCGGTTTAATTTTGGGAGTTGACATGAGTGACAAAGCAGGGATTAGAGGTAATGTTTATGTCCTAGCTCGCCATCTAGTGCATAAACACTTCTCAAACATCCTTAACAACAAAAATCTGATGGTTGTATTTACCACTTCTGCTTGGGTAGCCTATATTTTCTTGGCTGACGGTTTGCCTTTTGGTCTAATTGCCAAGAATGCAATGCTCTTAAATACTGTTTGGGGCACACATGTAATATGATACAAAATGACCTTTAAGCTGAATACATTTCAGCAGCTTGACGTTGAATTGCCTTTTGCCCTTCATCTTCTCTACCATGCCATTCTCAATAATATTTTGGCCACTAGCTTTGACTACGGGAAAATACTGGCATGACCTGGATTTTCAAACTAGCAATCGTTATTGACACACTTGTTCTCAGCATCACTTGTAGTGCACATTTTATTTTTCACAGGAAGAATTCTTAATAAAGTCCTTTAACCTGATTTGGAAAAATATATTTTATTGAAACCATGACATCTTGTCTACACTCATATGTTAAGGCACTTATGGGTTGTACAGATAATGAGAACATAGTGACTAGAACTTTTATTTGGCCTATATTTGGATATAACAATGAATAAAAAACAAGGGCCTTTGCCCTTAATAAGTTGATGAGAGGACTGGGAATCCCAGCACTGTGATTTGTTGCACACAAAATTTTGTAATCTATTACTTAAGAATCCTCCTCAATACACTAAGATTCAGATGAGTAAGACGTGTTTATATTCACTATAGATCGATACACATTATCATGAGAGTAAATCATTTAGTGGTCGGCATACCTGCTGTACCCAAAAACCCAATAAGGCACTACCAAGATGCAAATAACCCATTGAGCCAGCTATCTCGATTAATTCAAAATGAGCGCTTTCAGTTGGCTCAGATCCAAAAGGTCAAATTAACTAAACTCAGACAGGAAGAAGGTGAGGTCATAGTGTGGGGGGGGCGGTGTAGCCCAGAGCCTGGCAGAGGGCGAGCAGACGCTGGCGGGCTCTCTCTTGGCGCAGGTGTCTCATCGCCACGTTACAGAAGGGCTCCTCGTACTCCCCTGCGATGACTTCGTCAGCCGCGGCCAGCTCGTTGAGGCAGATGGCTCTTTCCTGGTGCAGGCTCCGCACGTAGGTGAGGCTGGACGTGGTCCCCAGGGCCTGGAGGTGCTGGGACACCACGCACATGACCCCGGCAAAGTGGCCCCCCGCCCTCAGTTCGGAGGCGGAGGGCAGGCGGTGATCCACCATCTTGGATGCAAAGTGGTTGGGGTCGCCATGACGAGGACTATCTGGTGGATGTAAGGAAAGTAGTGAAAGGTGTCATGGGCTTGGCATGGATGTGTGTGAGTACAGTAAATGTTTGCAGTATTAAGGGGTCCCCCAAGGTACTGTTTTGGGTCCACTATAGTTTACTATCTATGTTATCAACCCTGGCACTCATTGGCAGATATTGATTTAAGTCTATCGTTCTCAGCCCCTGAAGCCTGTAACATCTTGCAGACACATCTTCAACTAGAGGACCTAATACCTTTTTTACGTCATTGAAGACGTAAAGGGTTAGACGCAAATCAGATAGAATTCACTTCACCAGCCAGACCTGTAACCAGCAGTATGTTTGGTGCCAGAATGTTACGTGTGGTTTCTGAGCTCTACTGCTACATGTTCAGTTTTTGTACTTTTTAATTTTGTTTGTTGAATCTTGTTGTGAAACTGAACAGCTACCATCTCGGACAGGACTCCCTACTTTAACAGGACCTGGTCAAATGATGGTTTAATAAAATAAAAGCCCAGGACCACAGGTTTATTGGTGGCTCCGTCAGATGTGAAGAGCATGTCTACACCTAAATGGAGGAAGACCAGAGAAGGGTTGATCTTACAAACTTAAACTTAAATCTCAAAGACCAAGTGACCCCAAAGATAAATAAATCATGATTACAACATGTATTAACCTGGTGGTATAATTTCTCTATATGCATTAAAATGGTAATTAAGATGAACACATTCATGATATTAATTGCGTACCGTACCAATCATGTCTGTCTGCGCATTGACGCCTCCAGATTTTTCAGAAGACATGTCGGACACTGCCTCCATGATGAGGCGGACACAGTCCGGCAGTCTTGGTTACTAAGTGACGGAGCGAGACAGCAAACATAGGGTCAGTAAAGCCTCTGCTCTCAAGGTGGTCTCCAAGGACTGACACAAAGACTGATGGTGGGAGAGAGGAGAGTCCGAGGCGGCCACTCTACACACCAACTGGCGGAGAGATTAGGAAGGCAAAAAAAGGTAAGTGCTACAAACTAATAGTAACCCATGCTTATGACTTTAGAGATCAGATCTATATGCACCTTGTAGATGAGATGGATGTCCTGTGGGGAGCGGTTAACCACGGCACACAATCTGAAGGACACAACATGGCACAACATGAGCTTACCCCCACTGTGACAATCCCATCTTTCCTCTGATTACTGCTTGACGAAAGCACACCACCCTGAAGCCCTCCAGAAGGGCTGCCTCTCCAGGGAGCAACCCCGGCAGGAGCTTGACCACGTACGCCCACACCTCCTCCGTGATGTCCAGTGAGAGATCCACCAGCTTTGAGGAGGCCGCCCGGTCCACAAACCGGCCTTCACAGCGCCTCAACACAACCTTCATTATAGGAAGGGAAAGAAACGAGTTCTGTGTTATCGAATGTATGTTGTACAACAAAAATATTGAATCATCAGAGCGCAGGGCTGACATTAAACCCACCTTGTCAGCATGCCTCACAGCTTTGGATTCCAGTAAGGAGAAGACCTTATTTCTGATCGAGTCGAGGTTGCTTTTTAGGGTTATTCGAAGGAGAACTAGTTCTACGGCTCCCACAACGCCTTCCTCCAAGGGCGTGTCTGCTGAGGGGTTCAGAAGTGCCAGGTTGGGTGGTGTGTTCAGGCTAGCTTTCTGCAGCAGAACCCTGGATGTCAGGACATAACCCCGATACCTCCCCAGCGGTCCAGAACATGCTTGTAAGCTGTGGTAAGTTGGTAAAATTGCGTGTCTATTCAACTCATTATAACTTGATGAGGACCAGGCTCCTGATTACATCGTAGCGCATGCAGATTACAGATTTATCAATGTACATGAGACCTTTTCAAAAGAAAACCCCCCTCTTGATATGTAAATTACGTGGTTGGTGGCCAGATGAAGAGGGGTCTGCCCGAAGCGGTCTCGTACATGGGCAGAGCTTGGGGGTGGCTTTCAGGACTGAAGCCCCGAATCTCACGTCAAAAGCCCCGGATCTTTTTTTAAGCTTTTGAAGTTATGACAACCCTGACATGTTCCCTCATGTTTCGACTGGTAGTGATTTTCACCTCTTGAAATTGATTTATTTTCATTTTGAAAGAAACAACACATGGAAGCAATGGAAAATGCCATCTCTCGTTCGGTTGTTCAGAACGGTTGCCAGGACAACGTGACGTTTTCTAAACATTCACGTCTCTCAGCAGTCTTGTTAAAGTAGCTTCAGGGTTTGTAACAAACATTACCATGGACATTAGAAATTATTTTTCTAAACCAACATCCAGTGATACCATAGCAGCAGCAGCCCCTGCCAATGACCTGTCAAATGTTTCAGGTCAGTGAAATTATCTTGATGCGCGCTGGCCGGGAGCAGTAGTGCTGGTGCTAGTGGCAAGGCTGAGAAGGGTGTTCAAATAGTGAAAAGTCTTCTGACAAAGGCAACAGAGTGGTGAGGATCCTTATTTAGCTCTGCTCGCTTATAGAGCAGCCCCTCTGGCATGCGGGAAGTCTCCGGCTGAACTGCTCATGGGCAGACGACTACAGACACAGATCCCAACAGTGAAGAAACAAGTCTCCACACCTGTGCTGGATGCCATGAAAAAACTACAGAAAAAACAAAAGAGATACTTTGATCGCACTGCAAAAGCAATGCAACCTCTGCAGGCGGGCGACAGAGTCAGAGTTTTCAACACAGAAAGACAGAACTGGCAGCGCGCTGGAACAGGGCTAAATGAAGTGGCTCCGAGGTCCTACGCTGTCCAGACGGACACCGGGGCTGTGGTCAGACGAAACAGGTTGCAGCTACTCAAAACACCAGCCAGCAATGCAGTTCCTTCAATAGAGGAGCATAGGGACAAACATGCACAGCAGGGAACAGTAACAGACAATCAGCCAGTGGTTTTAGAGGAGAATGCACCTGTCATGACGGAGCCAGAGGCAGCTCCAGAGAGACGGTCAGAGCGCATTAGAAAAGCCCCTGACAGACTTGATCTATAGCAGAAGGCTGTAGGCTAATTATTACACAGTTGAGCTATAATACGTTTATTGTTTTAAAGGAAATGATCAGTTAAATGAGTTAACATCAGGAAATGTGTAGCTTTATTGTTGAGTCATGTTCTTATGCTCAGGTTAGGCTAAAAGTAATAGTGACACAGTCTGTTTGTTATGAGGCGGTGGTAAAGACCGTCCTCCTACGGTGTGCTAAGTACTGGCAACCTCTGGCACCAAACTATAATTTATTTACATTACATTACATCATAAGTGAATCTGTTTTTGTTTACTGTATAAGAGAGATGTAAGGATATCCCGCGAGACACTAGTATGTTCCTAAGAGGCCACCGTAGCTGGAGACGTTGACGTAACAAAATGTTTGATAAAGTTAGTTGAATACTTACCAGCTACGATGTCAGTCGCATATCATTACAGTCAGAAATCCGTTTTTCTGATTGCGATTCTGTCTCAGCCAATATTGTACAGTGTAGTGTGTTACCAAATGTTACCTTAAATTAAATGTTGAGGTCCACTGAATATCATGAAGAGGTAAAAAATATCCATGTGTGACATATCAGTTATTTTAAACTCAAACTTTATTAACAATTTAGACGAGAAATGTACAGATACCGCGTTGCTGCATTCGCTGTTTGACCAGCAGGCAACATGTTAACGGTGTTACCGATGCGTGGCTGGTGCCAGACTGTCTTGTTTACTTTCAGCTTGCGTCCATAGCCACGTTCATTGAACTTTGACCCCTTTTTAAATTAGTTCCACCAGAGTGATAGATGCTGATAAACCTCTAAAACAATATAGTACTTATTTGTGTGCATATGTATAATACTTCAGTGCATTATCATTATTATTTTAAATTAAAATAAAATTAAAATGATAATGCACTGATATTTCAGTCAGTGAGTAGGCCTAATGATGTTGTTAATCTTGTTTCACAATACTTTGCATTTGTAATGTTTTCTTTCCATTAAATAGAGTGGCCTTATAGGAGAAACATTTCAGTCTCTTCCTTTTTTCTAAATAAAAAATAAAAATGGCATTTAACATGACAAGGCACTTTGAATCTACTGAAAGTAAGTCTCAAATTATAAGTCTCAATTTTCCCATTGTAGTTTACATAAAAAGCTCAAGAAGTCAATAGTTAAGTGGTTATTGTTTCTTTCCATTAAATAGTATTGTCTTGAGCAGGCCCTGCAACTGAAAATGTAGGCTATGAATTAGAAGAGAATTAGGATTTGTCAATGTCCAGCAGGTCGCCCTAAAATGGAATAGAATGCAGGAAATCGCATTTTAGAAATTCAATTTTTTGGGGGGGGAGTACCCCCAGACCCCCCTCTGGGCTAAGTAGGCCTACACAAAGTCTGCCTCCGCCTCTGGTCTCGTAGCTGAGCAGATGAACGGTAAATTAGACTCAAGTGGCTTATTGCTTTTCGAAAACGGTGTCTATAAGTCTATAGTCCTAACCTTTTCGCTTGGGCCACCAAATTGTTCAGGACCGGCCCTGAATGCTCTTACAAGTTGAGCAAGACATCACCATTTGAATTAGAAAAGTCTTGTCACCTTCTCAAGGATCACTTGTAGGGAGAAAAAGACATTGTTCTCCACACATCCACAGGCAATGGGAGGACGCAGGTCTTCAAGAACATTCTCTACATTCTGTCAGCCATAAAAAAAAAAGTGATAACATGAGCAAGATGTGGCTGCACTTTTTATGTCATGATGAGATAGCAAAAAGCACAACAAAAAGCGTTGTTCCCGCGATGTCTACCTCCTATTTTGCCTACCGACCTCAGAAACTCCCTGCTTCTGGTCTTGGCCTCAAATCTAGTCGTGTTCCTCTCGTTTGGTGACTTCCGTCAGGCTTTATTGTGAGGGCTTCTCTGACTGTGAAATGAAATGAGAAAAATCGTGTTTCTGTGCGCTGCTCGCTGACGTCATTCCCCACTTTATCAAATAATATAGCCTACAGGTACTTTTCAACTTACACATTTGGAAAATTGTTACATTAAAGCTGATTTCGAAATCAATTAAAATGACTTTCGGCCTTGCATTTTTTAAGTTACTAATATAAATAAAGAAGAGACACTAATAATCGACGGATTAACATTTTTTTTATTTTAGTTAACGAGGTTAAAGCTAGGGTATGCGATTTTGGGGAAAACAGCCGTTGAGATCCCGTTGCGTTCTCTCTGGTCCCTCCCTCCCACGCGCTACCTGCTGTAGCTCCTCCCTCCGAACGTCAGTGATGCGCGTTCATGTGAATTCAGTTACATTGATAGGAAGACGAAACACCATGTCCGATTCCGAGGTTAATTAAACATTAGTGCTGATAACTGCATAAGTACATATATAGCATCAACATCTTACTCACAGACATACCATGTATGTTATCTTAAAATCATTGTAATTGCGCTGGTAGAAAGGTAGCTGTATCAGCCAAGCAAGTTAGCAAACTAAGTGCAACTGTAATTTGTTAGCATAAGCTGCTAGGCTCGTGAACGCTCACGCAGGGACGCACGAACGTCGGTGCCAAGTTGACGGACAGTCCCACAGCCAATAAGAACGGAGAATCGGAGCCTCGCTCTGATTGGTCAAAGTGTACATGAGCGGTGGCAATTTTTGGGGGGGGCACACAGAGGCAGGGGAGAGCAAAGTGATGTGCAGATATTCTCAGAGCACTTCGCCTACATATAGCTGACTGGCTATTATGACATTTTTGCTAAATATTTCAGTAAAAAAATCGCCTACCCTAGCTTTAAGCTCCTCAAATTAATGATTGGTTATCTCAACAAAAAAATCGACTGAATCGATAAAAGTAGTATTTCATTGCAAACATGATCGATTTGTAATAAATGAATTATTGTTTTTAACACGGCATGTTATTGAATAAGCATTAGGCCTACCACTCTGTCTGTGTCCCGGAGAAACAATATCAAAGCACATGCACATGCGTGCAAATATATCCACACACGCAGACAGACAGAAGGACACACAAACGGTTTTGATAACATTGTTTAGAACATTTTATTTTGAGTTTTTGCGTTTATTACTGATTTAGGTCATATTATGTAGTAGGCCCTATGTAGCAGGCAAGAGCGGTGGAATTTGGTGATTTAAATAGCGTTTTATTATCTGTAATAGGAAGGTCGGCCCCAATAATGTTATCTTAAACAATTTAAATATTTAAAACCGGTGTCATCCAGTGGAAATGTATCTGTTGAATAAAACAGTAGACTAACAGTAAAGCCAACTATATAGTGGTAATAATACATAACATAAAAAAAGATCAAACAAGAATTAGAGATCGTTTTGCATTATGAACTTTAAAACACTGTTAATACAAAAGTAGGCATTAAACAAAGCCTACGTCGGAAAATCAAGATAAAAATGGTGCGTGCCACCTGGTGTGCTGGCCCGTCCATATAAAGCCAGAGATGGCGCCAATACGGAGATGGATACCATTTCAAGACAGTCCTGATTTACATGACTGAATAAGCACGAAAAAATAAATGCTATTCAGTCGGTATTGTTTCACTTGTCATGGCTGGTTTGATGTGCTGGACAATCACCTGTAAATAGATCAGGACAAAAACAATCTTTATTTTAATGGAAGATGGAAGGTGCTAGTAGGTCTATATATCCAAGCACAAATTTAGACGCAACTAACTACCAAGTGCTTACTAATAGCACTTACTTCGGTTATCAATTTCTAAGGAAATTATTACCTGGGATTGTGTTGACTTCAGAGCTCTACGTGCAGCCGTAGACAAAAAGATAAGCATTCCAGAAACACACAAGCTACAAATGATCAGTATGGCTTCAATAACATTTTGCTGACAAAAAGAAAGAGACAAAGTAAATTAGAGAAATACATCCGTTTTTCAATATCATCCACTCAATATGGTTTGTGTTTGGTTTGTTGCTTGTTTTGGGCCATCACTTACCATTAAGTGGGAGGGTAATTCATCTTCGAAATAGTGAAACATTGCAGCAAAAAATGGAAATCTGAGGAGCGTTGAAATGACTATTCCAATGAGTGTCACCACATACATGGCCAAACATACCGTCACCTACAAGAGAAAGGTAGTTTACAAAAAGGACTCTCTCTCTCTCTCTCTCTCTCTCTCTCTCTCTCTCTCTCTCTCTCTCTCTCTCTCTCTCTCTCTCTCTCTCTCTCTCTCTCTCTCTCTCTCTCTCTCTCTCTCTCTCTCCCTCCCTCCCTCCCTCCCTCCCTCCCTCTCTCTCTCTCCTCTCTCTCCTCTCTCTCTCTCTCTCTCTCTCTCTCTCTCTCTCTCTCTCTCTCTCTCTCTCTCTCTCTCTCTCTCTCTCTCTCTCTCGCTCGAAAACAAGCATTAAAGTAAACATACACATTTCTTGGATGGATGACGGACACTTGAAATGGAAAGAATTCCGCAGATGAAACACTAGAAAGAAAAGAAAGGAGACAACTATGAACGATAATAATAACATGTAGCATGCATTGAAACATGCCGTCGTTCCAATGTATTATTGAGCGATAGTTAATAGTGTGATTTAGGCCTACCACGGCTCCCTGGACGAAGGACAAGTAGACGTAAGACAAATTGTAAATAAAAATAAGTTCAAACGCCATAAGGAGCTCGGTACAGCCAAACATCAAAACCACAATCTGGGAAGGAGGACACAAGCACACATGAGGGGGAGATGTTACTCAAGTTATGATAAGACAAAGAACCCCTTTATCCAGCCAGCTGCACACAACTGAGCCCCCGCATTTAATCCAGCAGGGATTAGATGCTAATTTCTGGGATGCCTCTGATATCGGGGTGTGGTATGACTGGAGGAGTGGTGACGGTTCAACATGACTTGGTTTATTCAGAAGCTACAAGGTGTAGAATGTTGGTGTATTTTAGTGTCTCTCTTATTGTTCACATTTCTAGTCTAGGAACAGGCCAGGGCCTCTCATACTGATACAAGGTGTTATCCCCAACATTCTGCCATTGTTATGTGTCAGGGTAGGTCGAACCAACCTGGCCCTCCGGGACATAGCCAGGGCCAGATACCTTATCAAGGCTGAGAGTGCGTCTGTTCACGTGTTATTCATCTATCCCCTTCAGTATTATACTCCACCCCAACCCTTTTGGTTCGACGAGTAGAGGGTTTCGACAGCCAAGGAACAAGTCATCGACCACCGGGTCCACTATAGATTATTCAACCTAAGTCTGTATCTCGCTGTACATCCTGGAATAAACCATCTATTCAACCCTCTACTCCAACCTGTCAAGCTGTTTTGATTTCGACTTCAAGAATTACTACTACGACTGAAAATACACAACGCAGAGTCTGTCCGAACAGTTTAGAAATAAGCTGAAATCTAACATTTGGTGCCGTGACACCGTCTTGAAGAGAGAGGAGTGAGAAGACGATTGCCTCTGAAGATTGCCCTGTGACAGAGAAGAGCGCGCACCCTGCCTGGGAGGACGTCTCAACGCCTGCCCTGCCGAGGGACCCGCATCCACAACGCGGCTGAACCAGCGCATCTCTATGCACCACGTGGGAATCAACGGTGACTGAATCTCATTCCACACTCTCGACCAAGAGAAAAGAACAAGAAAGTAATCTTAAAATAATCTACACACACATAACTGTGATTATTATTATTTGTTTTACTATTAGGCTGCACTACATTTGCTGAGTAATGAAGTTGTGTCATTAAGAGCTTGACGAAGTGAGGACCTGCATTAGTGATTAAGAGTTTGTGTAATAATCACTGAATATACGCCATATGAAACTATTGTTTGTTCCTTTGGTCTGGGTTTGAGTCCTAGAATTGTTGAATACGGCCTTTGGTCTGGGTTTGAGTCCTAGAATTGTTGAATAATATTGATTAAGGCCTTTGGTCTGGGTTTGAGTCCTAGAATATTGATTAAGGCCTTTGGTCTGGGTTTGAGTCCTGGAATATGTTGTTAAGGCCTTTGGTCTGGGTTTGAGTCCTGGAATATGTTGTTAAGGCCTTTGGTCTGGGTTTGAGTCCTGGAATATTGTAATAGCATGTCATTCAAGTGATTTGTTCATCTTTGCTAGTTTGTCAATGTTGATACGTGTCCTGAATATAACTTAAGACGTCTGGTTTGCTCAGGGCTTTTGTTTTACGACTTGTTGGACAAGGAGTGAAACCGTATTTGTATTGAATTCACTGGTAGGGTTACATGAATCGCTAGAGTTTTTGTTTGTGCTATGTTGTTTTGATCCCCGCCGAGGAATCAGATATTGTTTTGATCCCCGCCGAGGAATCACATATATTGTTTTTATGAGATAATGATGGACCCCCAAACTAAACGCTGGCCAAAGGAATCGATCTGGAAGGTTTTCAAAGACTGGGTCAAGAAGACTAGACGAAGTGAACCAGTTGGGTTGTTACTATTGTCTCAGTGTAAGCGCTACTTTATCAAGCATGTCAGCAACAAAAAGAGAGATGAATTGGAAAAGACAACTGCTCACTATGAAGATGCTCTGGGAAAGACAAGAGAGCAAATCAAACTGCTTGCCGATGAAATTCGTTTGTTAAAGGATGAATTGACTCGGGAGAGAGACCTACACCAGACGGTAGTCAGAGAAGGACTGATAGCGGCCCGCCCCCTCGACTCAGGGCCCCCAAGGGGGGGTGACCAAGGCAACGGAGGAGGAGTTTTGGGAGTCTATGGTCGCATGTACCCCACACTGCCATCGTGTGGCCCAGATGGGAAATACATCTTCCGGATGCAGCCATCGTCGCCACCTGGTGGTTTACAGGAGTCAAGACACAGTGTTCTCCCAGCCGTCAACAGCTTTATAGGCGAGTACCCGGTCAAAGGTAAACGGACATGCCCTCTGCAGGGAGTTCACGGAGCATCAAGGGACCCCAGAAAATCGATGGTATATTGGTAAGGATGCTGAAGAGGTTACCCCTATTGGGTCTGGTTTATCTCAACAGTATAAAGAGACAGTTGAACGGTCCGTTGAGTTCGACCTTATATGGTGTTGTTATGACCACTCTGAGTGAGCAGTTAGCAGTCAGTCGGCCTACTGGTGTTATCTCTAATATTGTGTCAGGTCGAATGAGGTAAGCTTTAATACTGTGTGGTCCAATGAAATTACAGAGGAGATTTATTTACATCACATTCCAAACACAAACACGAAGTCCTACCCCAAGAGTCTGCGTCTCCCTCTTGATGAACAAATGCAGAGGCTTGCTGTTCATGACCACATTGACGCTTTCCTGCGTCGCCCCGTCTCGGTTGTCGAGATCTCGGATGTTTCCATGGCCTCTTAGGTTCGGGAGAGGAGGAAGAAGACAACACATGGAATCAAACGCGATGCCCTGTTCAGGACAGACGGAATGCATCCAATTTAACCCTCTCCCTCCCCTGACCCAGACATCGCTGGAGACGAAAACAGATCTTTTGGGCTGGAGTGAAAACATTATCAGAAGATAAGGGAGGAATAACGTGAAAAACAGGAAACTACCGACCTTTCCTTGGTTTTTTGCAAGCAGTTCAAACCGAGCCGAGGAGCATGTGACGGTAGTGAAAGAGTTGGGGAAGTTTAGATTAGAAAAAAAAAAATCTTTTTAAGGAGGAGCTAAGAGATGTTAAAATAGGGAATAATTGAAGTCAAATGAGCTACCACACCTTGGAGTATTCAGTCAAAGTCACATGTATGTATCACTCCAAATAATAATATATATATATTTTTTTCGAATTATGGACTCCGGATCGAGGTGACCGAATCAGACAGTATGTAATATGAATGAATATGTTATTCTCTGTCAAGGATACAATGAAAGTGGTTAACGGACTGGCAGTGGATTCCTCTTGTATCTGTATAGGCCTATACAATAATAAATAAGTTACTCATATTATCCCAAACTTCAAGTGAACCAATTGGCTAGACACTTAAGGAGATGTCTGGACTACACCGTGCACTAATATGTTATTCACAGTGTAATAGCCTACCCATAGTTGCACCCGGTTTCATTTTGGGAGTGGACGACAAAGCACGGGGTTAGCGGTAATGTTTATGTCCTAGCTCGCCATCTAGTGCATAAACACTTCTCAAACATCCTGAACAACAAAAATCTGATGGTTGTATTTACCACTTCTGCTTGGGTAGCCTATATTTTCTTGGCTGACCGTTTGCCTTGTGGTCTAATGGCCAAGAATGCAATGCTCTTAAATACTGTTTGGGGCACACATGTAATATGATACAAAATGACCTTTAAACTGAATACATTTCAGCAGCATGACGTTGAATTGCCTTTTGCCCTTCATCTTCTCTACCATGCCATTCTCAATAATATTTTGGCCAGCCGCTTTGACTACGGGAAAATACTGGCATGACCTGGATTTTCAAACTAGCAATCGTTATTGACACACTTGTTCTCAGCATCACTGTAGTGCACATTTTATTTTTCACAGGAAGAATTGTAATGAAGTCCTTTAAGGTGATTTGAAAAAATATATTTTATTGACACCATACATCTTGTCTACACTCATATGTTAAGGCACTTATGGGTTGTACAGATAATGAGAACATAGTTACTAGAACTTTTATTTGACCTATATTTGGATATAACAATGAATAAAAAACAAGGGCCGTTGCCCTTAATAAATAAATGAGAGGACTATAGGAATCCCAGCTCTGTGATTTGTTAAACACAAAATTCTGTAATCTATTACTTAAGAATCCTCCTCAATACACTAAGATTCAGATGAGTAAGACGTGTTTATATTCAATATAGATCAATACACATTATCATGAGAGTAAATCATTTAGTGGTCAGTATACATGCTGTACCCTAAAACCCAATGAGGCACTACCAAGATGGAAATAACGCATTGAGCCAGCTATCTCGATTAATTCAAAATGAGCGCTTTCATTTCGCTCCAATCCAAAGTGTCAGATTAACTAAATTTAGACAGGAAGAAGGCAAGGTCATAGTGTGGGGGGCGGTGTAGCCCCAGGGCCAGGCAGAGGGCGAGCAGACGCTGGCGGGCTCTCTCGGCGCAGGTGTCCCTCATCGCCACGTTACAGAAGGGCTCTTCGTACTCCCCTGCGATGAGTTCGTCGGCCGCGGCCAGCTCGTTGAGGCAGATGGCTCCTTCCTGGTGCAGGCTCCGCAGGTAGGTGAGGCTGGACGTGGTCCTCAGGGCCTGGAGATGCTGGGACACCACGCACATCACCCCGGCAAAGTGCCCCCCCGCCGGCAGGTCGGAGGCGGAGGGCAGGCGGGGCCGCACGCCGCACGCCACCATGAAGGCCGCCAGCACGAGGTCCACGCCGTACAACTGCAGGATCCAGTTACGCAGGTAGAAGCCCCCCATGCGGGCGTTGATCTCAATCAGGCGCGGGCCCAGCTCCGTCATCTTCAGCTCCACATTGTACACGCCGTCGCGCAGGCCGCAGCCCAGGCAGGCGTGGTAGGCTGCCCTGATCAGCTGGCCACGCTTGTCCGCGGCCAGTCCCGAGGGCATCTGGGCCGTGGTCTCGGTGAAGGTCGGGGGTCGGGTGGGGCCGTTGTCGGACACAAAGGCCCCCTCGAGTTGGCCGTTAAATATGACGACGTCGATGTCATGTTCGGTGCCGCCTACGTACTCCATCAGGGTCATGGCGTTCCCCCAGCCCAGCCCGATACCCGGGTGGTCCGTCTCCTCCTTCAGGTCACCTCCGATGCGTTCAAAATGGGCGACGCTCTGGGCCAAGGAGTCTACTTTCCTGACGCCGACGGCGCCCGCACCGTACTCCAGCTTCATCACAGCTGGAAACCTCACGGCCCCGTTCTGAGCGGCTCCTGGCTGGCCCAGGCCTCGCGCTGCTGCCTTGTTCAGGTCCGAGACGCTCTCCACGTGGAGGCAGGGCACGGCGTAGGAGCTGGGAGATGGAGAGAGCAGGGGAACGCATGGATGGAATGGATCATCAGGGGAAAGGGAGGAAGCGTGTGCCGGGAAGCATGGCGAAGCAACCAATAAGGAATGTGTGCAAGTGCTCTCGATCGTGTCTATGGAGCCAGTGAGGAAATCCCTGGCACCAAATTCGGCAAGGGCTCTTAAGGTTTCCCCTTCCGAGCCGTTCATTCCTGGTTTGTATCTGTCCTTCCCGTCAGCCTGGCTATCCACCTGACCGGAGGGCAGCTCTACAGACGCGGTTGGGACCCCCGCGGCCTTTGTCAGCGACAGAAGGTGCAGGTGGGTTCTGCTCTTCTCCTTGGCGATGGACACGGCTCCTGGGAGAGGACCCCTCAGGCGAAGCTTGTCGCAGATCTGCGACGTCAGGATCACGCAGTCATCCCAGAAGCAAACGCAGCCGTCCGGGTGAAGGTCGGAGGCCGTCAGCCAATCACAGATGAGCATGCAGTGTTGCTCATCTTGTTGGTGGTCGGCGATCTCCGGGACGGCAAAGAAGTGATCCACCATCTTGGATGCAAAGTGGTTGGGGTCGCCATCGACAAGGATTATCTGGTGGATGTAAGGAAAGGAGTGAGTGTGAGTATAGTAAATGTTTGCGGTATCAAGGGGTCCCCCAAGGTTCTGTATTGGGTCAACTTTAGTTAACTATCCATGTTAACAACCTTGGCACTCATTGGCAGATATTGATTTACAAGTGCATCGTTTTCAGCCATTGCAGCCTGTGACATCTTGCAGACACATCTTCAGCTAGAGGACCTGATACCTACTTTATGTCATTGAAGACGTAAATGGTGAGACGCAAATCAAATTGGAATTTACCTCACTAGCCAGACCTGTCACCAGCAGTATATTGGGTTCCAGAATTTTACGTGTGGATTCTCAGACCTACTGCTAAATGTTTGGTCTTTGCACTTTTTAATTTTTATTTTATTGTTTTGAAACTGAATAGCTTGGCCAGGACTCCCTACTTTACCAGGACCTGATCAAATAAAGGTTTAATAAAATAAAATAAAAAAAGACCATAACATTGGGTAATGGAAGATCTAAAATAACCTTATTAATAGGGCATGGGAATAATTCAATTAAATATTTTAAATTCTCTTAATGGTACATATATCGTCATCTCTCATATTTCATGTATCATGTACCAACATATCAACATATCGTGATACACAGTTATATATTTTTCAATCAGAAGTTACACCCATCAAATGTTCAAACTATTTTTAGGTTACCTAGGAAAACAAGATACCAAACTTAAAAAATTGTGAGGAACCCTAGTTAAACACTTACGAAAAAGGTATTTGGAATTCATAACCACATCATGTAGTTTATTCATTCATTACCATAATTATATTATAATAATGAAACTATATATATATACTGTATATCTTTGTGTGAAATCCACTCACTTTCAGCTGGTAATGGCGGGCCGCCTCCCATATGAAGCTCTTACTGTAACCACCGGCTCCGATGACGAGCACCGTCTTCCCGCTCATCAGATAGCGCTGGGAGCGAATGAATGGGGTGAGGAGCAGCGTCCCGCGACACGCCTCCATCTCACTGTCGCTCGGCTGGAATTCCCACTCTTGCTCTGGGTAAGAGGATTGAAGGCAGAGGCTGGGATGGAAGCCCAGGACCACAGGTTTGATAGTGGCTCCATCAGATGTGAAGAGCAAGTCTACACCTAAATGGAAGAAGACCAGAGAAGGGTTGATCTTACAAACTTAAACTTAAATCTCAAAGGCCAAGTGACACCAAAGTTAAATACATTATGATTACAACATGTTTTAACTTGGTGGTATCATTTCTCTATATGCATTAAAGTGGTAATTAAGATGAACACATTCATGATATGAATTGCGTACCAATCATGTCTGTCTGTGCATTGACGCCTCCTCGTTTTTCAGAGGACATGTCGGACTCTGTCTCCATGACGAGGCGGAGACAGTCCAGGGCAGTGTTGGTTGCTAAGTGACGGAGCGAGACAGCGAACATAGGGTCAGTAAAGCCGCATTCTCTCAAGGTGGTCTCCAAGGACTGACACAAAGATTGATGGTGGGAGAGAGGAGAGTCCGAGGCGCCCACTCTACACACCAACTGGCGGAGAGATTAGGAAGACAAACAAAAGGTAAATGCTACAAACTAAGAATAACCACTGTATTTGACTTTAGAGATCAGATCTTTGTGTACCTTGTAGATGAGAGGGATGTCTTGTGGGGAGCGGGTAACAACGGCACACAATCTGAAGGACAGGTCAGGGATGGGAGGCGGGCCACCTGAGACAGGAAGGAAGACCACAATGCCATTTCATGGCAATAGTACATTGAGTAGAGAATCCAATCGATTTTGGTTTAATGGAGACTCAAGACTTTCCATATCTGCACTACCTTATCCGTGTAAAGTTCTGACATTCAATTACCGCACCCCTTTTTTTCTCTGGCACAACATGAGCTTACCCCCACTGTGACGATCCCATGTTTCCTCAGACTGATTACTGCCTGACCTTTAAAGCACATTACCATTCCCTTCGCCCAGCCCCTTACCCGTATACTCTTCCCAGGTGCACACCTCCAGGGTGGCCTGGGGCTTCAGGGGAGGGCAGAAGCCCTCCAGAAGGGCTGCCTCTCCAGGGAGCAGCCCCGGCAGGATCTTGACCACGTAGGCCCACACCTCCTCTGTGATGTCCAGTGAGAGATACACCGGCTTTGAAGAGGCCGCCCAGTCCACAAACCGGCCTCCGCTGCGCCTCAACACAACCTTCATGATAGGAAGGGAAAGAACCGAGTTCTGTGTTATCGAATGTTTGTTGTACACACAGAAGGTATTTGAATCATCAGAGCGCAGCGTTGGCATTGAACCCACCTTGTCAGCATGCCTCACAGCTTTGGATTCAAGGAAGGAGAAGACCTTATTTCTGATCAAGTCGAGGTCGCTTTTCAGCGTTTCTCCGAGGAGGACCAGTTCTATGGCTCCCACGACGCCTTCCTGCATGGGCGTGTCTGCTGAGGGGTTCAGAAGTGCCAGGGTGGGGGGTGTGTTGAGGCTAGCTTTCTGCAGCAGAACCCTGGATGTTAGGACATCACCCCAAAACCTCCCCAGTGGTCCAGAACTCCCTATCGGGCAGTCTGTCTCAAGGGTGAATTCCTCATTCGAATAAGGGTCACATGACAGGAAGTAGGTGACCTTGCGAGGAGGGCTGAGGCTTGAGATGAAGGTGCGGCCCCCGAGGTCAAAAGTGACAGCCTTGTGCACCAGGAGGGAGGAAGAGGAGGAGCGTGACAGCCATGATGGCGAGAGACAGAGCAGAGCATCTCCTTGAAAACAAAAGAAAATAAAGATGGATTAGGAAGTGTTGAGTTGAATTTAGCACTATGCGTCACTGGAGCTACACACCTTCACATAAAAACATTAAATGGATGGAAAATACACAATTAGAACACTTGCCTTGATTGGCATTACCCCCCACAACCTCCCACTGTTGACTGTTAACATCGGCAGCACATTATTTACACATAAACAGTCCAAATCAAACCTCAACAATGTAATTTGTATGATATCCAAACAAAAGGCTGCAGATGTAGGTAAACAGCAGGTTCCTTTTACCTGGGGTGCGCTGGCCTGCCCCCAGCAGCATTGAGAGGTATGGCAGAGGGGACCCCAGAACACACAGGCACTGATTCGAGTGCACCACACCTGGACAGTAGACACCATGAAAAACATGTCTGTTAACGGTTCAATGTGTTCATCATCTCAATATATGGGTGTAAGGGTAGCAGAGGATGCGGGGTTGATTCATTCATACGTGATATGAGCAGCTGTCTTGGACAGTTGTCAGTACGGGTGTGGTTTACACTAACAACCCATTGACTTGATGCTTGATAGCACCTCAGTGTAGCATCGATTACATATCTTCTATGCAGCAATGCGGTCAGAAATGCGGTTCTACCCTACCCGGTAGTAGGTTCTGTGTTTCAGGTAGATTGAGTTCCCTGAGGGCCTGCTGCAAGAGCTGGTTCAGTCTCTGCTCCAGGCCATATGTTGGTGGGTTGAAATGCCTGCTTTGGAGAGAGGGGGGGGTGTCAGGTGGTGGAGCAGCCATCTTGGAGAGGGAGCTGAGAGAGAGCTTAAGTGGTTGTGAGGGGTGAGAGTAAGAGAGCTAATGAGCGGGAAAGTTAGAGAGAGAGAGAGAGAGAGAGAGAGAGAGAGAGAGAGAGAGAGAGAGAGAGAGAGAGAGAGAGAGAGAGGGAGAGAGAGAGAGAGAGAGAGAGCAAGAGAGAGAGAGAGAGAGAGAGAGAGAGAGAGAGAGAGAGAGAGAGAGAGAGAGAGACACACAACACACACACACACACACACAGACGGAGAGAGAGAGAAAGAGAGACAGACAGACAGACAGACAGACAGACAGACAGACAGACAGACAGACAGACAGACAGACAGACAGGCAGACAGACAGACAGACAGACAGACACACAGAGAGAGAGAGATTATTCTAGGAAAATAGTACTCAAAATGTGCCAGCTGTCTCTGAATACAAACAAGTGTATTTGTCATTTGAACATGAAAGCATAAGTTATCCATTCACGAGGTTTGAAAGGCAGTTAAGATGATGGCACACTCAAGGCAGAGCATTGTTAACCTATTAGAACATAGCCGATTTAAATAAAAGAGACACATGTTAAAATGTCATGAGGTTATGAATAGCTCTTACATTTGTAGACTTCTTATTTTATAGGGATGTTCACATTTCATGATTCCGTTCTAACTTACTATTCAGCACTACAGAAACCGATTCCTTTAATCGATACACTGAAATAATGTTTAATAATCCCATTTGATTACATATCGACAGTTGTTTATTCGAATAATGAATAATATTTGAAATGTTTCCTATTATATAAAACGCATTTAGGGGAAAAAACAAAACAAAAACATTGTGGTTCTAGGCCAATAGAAATGTATTTCTTGGGGGTCCAAAAGAATAAACCACATTTGTGGTGTGCAGGATATGCTTTCTATAAATAGTAATTGAACCATTCTTTGACCCCTTCCCTTTAAGTATGGATGACATAATCTGATTTAGACTTGGCCAAGTTTGACCTTTAATTTTAAACCAGACTATAATTTTAGGTTTTATATAAACCACTAGACTTGCATGCACAAATAAGACAAATATGCAACAAATATCATAGAGCAAAACGAGTCAATGCCTATTTATTTTTCAATGATATATCACTTAATAATTATTAGAAATTATTTTTCAAATCGAAATTGTAGGCCTAAATGGGAGGCATTAATATACGAAAAGTTAATATCAAGTTACATGGTTAAATTGGGCTTACCATGGTGACGGAGGTTAGGGTGCCGAACTGTGAATGCGCCTGGTTCAGTAGTACCTGCTCCAATATAACGTGGAAGAAGTCACGTTGGGGGGAGCGAGCCACAAGAGAGCACCAGTCCAGGGTTAGAGAGGACTCTGTATTGTAACGTTATCCCGGTATACCGCAACGCAATTTCCGGTCTATTTCTTGCGCTGAGCTGTGTACGCCGGTTTACAGTCACCCGAGCGAGTAGAAGAATACATTTTTAAGGATAACAAATACATCGAAAAGGATAATAGATATGGAGTTTTTATGAAACTTTGCTTTAACAATACACGAAGCTGTAACGGAAACGATATCTCTCTATTGAAAGTCCCTCCCTCTCTAGACGCGAATCTCTATTATGCTTTGTCCTATAGCCTACTTGGAACATGTTTTGAAATGGATCTATAGTAGCCTATAGAGATTTGCTAATAACAGGCCAGCTGGAATACGAAACAAACTCTCTCAAATGCACATTTATGGAAGTCTTGTATTTTCATCCCAGGACAAAACCCAAATAATGCTGTAATGTAATAATATACATCTTTAAATGTGCAATAATGAGTCATTCAGAGACTTATTATTGACTTTTATTGACTCCCAGAATGCAGGTCTGTCAGTGACTACCAGTATCTCTAAAATCAGAATGGGAAGTAGAGCCTTCAGTTACTGGGCTCCTTTACTGTGGAACCAGCTCTCTCCATGGGTCAGAGAGGCAGACACTCTTAACTACATTTAAGTAGAGCCCCCCCCCCACACACACACAGACCTTTCGCAACTTGTAGTTTGGCCTTGGCGTCTCGCAGTCTCTCTGTGTTTCAACATATTCTCCAGCTCCATCCCTCTGCACCAACTGCAATTTTTCCCCTGTTAAAAGGGTTTTCCTGGGAGGTTTTACTCAGTGGATGTGAGGGTTTAAGGGAAGAGGATGTTGTTACGATGCTCATGCTATGTAAAGCCCTTTGAAACAAATTGTTTGTAATAACGGGCTATGAAAATAAAATTGCCTTTGCCTTGCCTAACCCGCTCAATATTCATGCATTAACCCATGTTCATATTCATGCTACTAGTTTGATCATTTACTGACTACATGAATAGTTGCACTGAGGAGATTCTTATAGAAGTCTTATAGTCAAACGGTATAGGGTTTATACAAATTTGATGTGTTTAGGCCATTTATAAGAGCTAGTTAACATCATTAAAAGTAATTTCCAAACACATTAAATAAAGAAAAAAAACAAAAGCAAAGAGAGATTTTGCAGCATAGCACAATTTAACTTGAACAGAGTGGGAGAGGAATCAGGTTAACAAAACATCTAAGAACATCTAAGCTGTCTAACACATTAACATGCACCATTAAAACATCATAAAAACATCACAAAAAAGCTGGGATACAAAGATTTTGCTTTGTATTCCAGCTGGTCTGTTATGAGCAAATTTCTATAGGCTACAGATCCATTTCAAAACATGTTTCAAGTAGGCTTTAGGAAAAAAAAATTACTGTCACAACTGCCATGAGCAAAGAGCAAAACCATTTATTTGCTACAGTAGCCTATTCAATATTGAATGAGGTATGTAACTGTACACTCTTTGTCACTGTACAGACTAGAGAATATGATTTGCTTGTGCAGCACCTTAAAAAAGTCACTGTAGCCTATTAGGCACACCCAACTCGCTTTCAATATAGCACACACTCGCATTCTGTAATCACCGTCAGTAAATAATAATATGAAAACAATATAAAATATCTTTCAACAAGAAAAAAATTATTTGTTTACTGTAAATGGATATAAGTCAACAGATGCGCAATGTTCAGCTGTCAGAAATGTGTTGTGATCACTTGTATTCCTCATAGCTCAGGCTGCGAGGAAATCAGCAGCCCGCGATCGCAGCTCCTTTGATGTGAACGCACACAGAGCACAAAGATCAGAGCCGGACAATGACCACCGTTGTCATACCAGTTAACTCTGACCGGAGCTTTAGGTTTGGTTGAGCCGGATAATGAACACAGAGCCTGGATATGTTAAGCCTCCGTCGTAGTAAAGCCCTCAGGTCTACTCTTCATGTAATAACTTCATGTCAACTGCACTGAAGTCATCATAAATTCATAAGTTCTTATTTTCAAATGATTATGAATACTTTTATTGTTATTTGAAGCCGTTTCAGTCTTTACTGTGGCTGATGGGGTCCTCTGTGTGTCTGCTAGTGTCTATTTTTGCCGACATTCTCAAACGGAAGAACTTTTACTTTGAAGAGCACAGGGCAATGAAGCACACTAGCCAATCAGAGGACCCGCCCACCGACGGAAACAAGATATTGAGAGGTAAATTCGTTTTGTTAAAGATTGGGTATGGAATTCTCTTTTTTGGCCATTTTTGCAAAATTACTTGAAATCCTTATCGTAACCCACTTACAGCCACTGAGTTAGAAGTACTGACATGACAATTAAACAAGTAAATCATCTGTGGAACGGGCAGGGCTCGAAAAACTCCAGCCAATGATTTCCAGAACCACAGAGTGGCATTGGACAGTAAGAACGTCAATGAAATGGTCGTACTGCACTCCCCCTCCCCCGCTACGCCGTCTAGGCTTCGCCTTACGGGCTTGTCCCATGCGCGTGCTTGCGCGCACTGAAAAATTTCAACTATGCACCAATCAACGTGGGCACCGTCCACATTTCCCACGGCACGTGTATATAAGGCGGCGCAAACCGCCGCTCATTCTCCTTTTTCTTTCAGCATTTGTAACTGATCAACGGAAAACGAAGGAATTACCTAAAAGAAAGAAAAACTTTTTCTCCCCGTCGGTGGACCTCGAGTTCCGGACGCCCAGGACCACCGACAACGAGCAAACGTCCGAGGTTTACGACGTCGCCTCCTTGGACGACGTTTTTGCTTATTCTGCGTCTGGGTTCTCCCGCTCCGGGGCTTCCACCGAAGCCACTGTCGTCCCGAGGGAGAAACCACGCCGGATGGCCGATCTATCCGAGATCATGGGTGAGGCGGCGGCCATCAAGGGCATCTCTATGCCAGCCCGCCTCTCGCCCCCATGTCGGATGACATGCAGGGCGAGTGTTTTCGCACCCTGTCTTCCTCCCGGCGGGTTACCCAGTGCCCCCTGTTCCCACCGGTTCAGCACTGCGGGTGGGGACCCTTCTACTCTGAAGGCCCCGGTGAGGGCCTTCACTGACTTCACCAACGTGGAAGGTTGGGCTGATACTCAGAGCCTTCCGGGCGCCGGATGGCGTCCTAATGAGAAGCCGCTGCCCCCCGACCGCCTCCAGAAGCAGATTATCGGCCTGACGGAGAGGGTGTTCGTCTGTGCCTCGCAATCTGCGGTGGCGATCGGCAACCTCGTTCCTCAGCTGTCAGCTCGCCCTCTCTCCGACCGCTATGCGTGTTGGCTAGAGCGGTGCATTCTACCATCGTGGTTGGACAACACGTTGAGATGGGGTCATCCCATTTAGTTCAAGCGCCGTCCCCCACCCTTTATGGGGTTAGTGGAGACCAGGCTACGGGACCCAGTGGCAAGCACGGCTCTGGTAGCAGAGGTGGCCCGTCTCTTGGAGATGGGGACCATCACTGTCGTTGTCCCCCCCCCACGAGTTACACCTAGGGTTTTACTCCCGCTACTTCCTGGTTTCCAATAAGTCAGGGGAGAAGAGACCTATTCTTGATCTTCGCGTGTTCAACAGATTTGTTGCCGCGAGGAAATTGAGAATGCTCACCTTTTCGAAGTGTGTGGAGACGGCGTTGGGACCGCTCAGGCGTCAGGAAAAGAGGGTTCTCTTCTACCTCGACGACCTACTTATTCTGAGCGACTCAGAGGAAGCTGCGAGAAGGGACACCATGACGGTGATAAACCCTCTCTCTTTCCTGGGTTTTGCCATCAACTTGGAGAAGAGCTTCCCGCTCCCCGGCCGGCCGTCTACTTGGGGCTTTGCCTGGACTCAGCCGCCATGACAGCGATGCTCTCGCCTCCTCTGCGAGACGCCATCCTGTTGGCACTCTCCCGCTTTTGCGTTCTTAGAAACGTGAGCGCGCTGTCCACCATGCGCCTGTTAGGGTTGACGGCAGCTGCCCATCCCGTGCTTCCCCTGGGTCTGCTCTTTATGCGCAGATTCCAGCGGTGGTTTGCTCGCCAACGGTTGGACCCCGTGCGACATAAGCTCAGGGTGCTCCTCCTACCCCATTCGGTGTCACCAGACCTGGAATATTGGGGAACCCCCCCCCGCCCTTCTCAGGGGTGTTCCCCTGGGCAGAGTGACGTCCTACGTTGTGGTCTTCACGGACGCCTCGTTGACGGGTTGGAGAGGAACGTGCCTCTCTCACTCGGTAGGAGGCGAGTGGCGCACGCCCCCTACAGTCCACATAAATGTGCTGGAACTCGTCGCTGTGAGGAAAGTGCTGTTGCATTTCTTTCACCTGGTATGTGGCCGCTACGTTCTGATCAGGACAGACAGTGTGTCGGTGGCGGCATACATAAACAAACAGGGGGGAGTGCGCTCCTCTGCTCTCCACCAAAAGGCGGTCGAGCTCTGGCTTTGGGCTCATCAGTATCTCCTCAGTCTGAGAGCCCTGCATATCGCGGGCGCCCAGAACTTCGGGGCGGACCTCATGTCTTGCGGTGGTCCCCAGCCGCGACGAGTGGCGGTTACATCCCGACATTGTCAGACTGATCTGGCAGAGGTTCGGGACGGCTCAGGTGGACCTGTTTGCGTGCAGGGAGAGCACACACTGCAGGTAGTGGTTCTCTCTCAACCCTCGGGATCTTCCCCCGTTGGGGGTGGATGCGTTGGCGCACACACCTTGGCCGCGGGTTCTCCTGTATGCGTTCCCTCCGCTACAGCTGATCCTTCCTCTTCTGGAATGGGTCAGACAGGAGAAATTGTCCCTGATTATAGTGGCTCCGGAGAACCGCTCAGCTCTGTGGTTTCCAGAGCTGGCGACGCTCTCACGGACGGCGCCGTGGCCGGTACCGTTCAGACCGGATGCGCATTCGCAGGCCCATAGGACGGTGCACCACCCGCCCGATGTATCGGGACGGCTGTTGGTCTTGCTCCTGAGAGGTTGATCCTGCAGGGCAAAGGTTTGCCTGAAGCGGTTATCAACACTATCCAGGGTGCTTGTGCGCCTTCTACTTCTTCCCTTTATGCGGCGAAGTAGTGCGCTTTCTCTGATTGGTGTGACAGGAACCACGCTGTTCCATCCCATTGTGAGGTGGGAAGCGTGCTTGCTTTTCTGCAGCACTTATTGGAGAAGGGTTTGGCCTTTTCCACTATCAAGGTCTATGCGGCAGCTGTTTCAGCTGGCCATGCGGGGACCTCCCCACCGTGTTGCGCGGGTTGTCCAGGGACCCTTTCGATCCTCTGTCTCAGGCCCCTTTGGATGCCCTGTCCTTTAAGACGGCGCTCTTATTGGCTTTGGTTTCTGCCAAGGGGGCCTGTGAGCTAACCGCTCGGTCTGTCAGCCCGAGCTGCTTGTTGCTTAACGAGGACAGCCCCTTTGCGCTGCTTAGACCTAATCCTGCGTTCCTCCCTAAGAACATTAATAGTTCTTTCCGGTCGAGGGATATTGTGCTTAAGGCTTTTCACCCCCCGCCTCATTCTAGTGAGGCGGAGGCGGAGTTGCATCCCCTGTGCCCGGTGCGGGCGCTGGCTATGTATGTGAAATGCTCGGCCGCGTTCTGCTCCACAGAAGTTATTTGTGTGTTATAGCGACGCTAGCAGGGGCCGCGCTCTCTCTAAACAGCGGGTTTCTCGCTGGATATGTGAAGGTGTTTGCTTAGCCTATGCTCGGCAGGACTTAGCGCCACCATTGGGCGTTAAAGCTCACTACACGGGGCGTGGCTGCTTCAGCGGCTCTGCTCAGGGGCGTTCCGGTGGAAGACATTTGCGCGGCTGCGTCTTGGTCTTCACCCGGGCCCTTTGTCCGTTTTTACATGTTAGACATGTCCAGGGGCTCACTCGGCAACTCTGTGTTGGAGTCCGGTGCCCCTTCTACGGCTTAAGAATGAAGGCATGTTCTTTTAAGCGGCATCGTTGAATTTCCTCTCGCCGGATGGCGAGTTGGACTTGACTGCCAGTATTTCTCTCCCGCCATTTTTCAAATGGAAAGCGGAGAAGAGAGGTTCCTATTGGCTTGCCGATTGACGAGTTGGTTTTGTCTGCCAGTATGGCACTCCCGTGTTTTTCAAATATGAAACGGACGAGAGGAGCTCTTTATTAGAGAGTCGAACTCCGTTGCTCCGCCTCCGGTGGTAGCGGACCTAATGGTAACCGTATAGGCCGATTCATACCTCCGGATCCGGACGAAACGGTCCGTATCCGTATTTACCGTAGGGTGTGAATGGACCTTATTACTCTGGTTTTTCCCTTCACTTTTCTGGATTCCATGAAGGAAGGATTGGGGCCGGAGTCTTTGCAGACTCACTTTTTTCTCTTGATCATCGCCTTGCTTGATCTAGGAGGAATTAGTTTTTTATTAAGCTGTTGTGTTTTGCACATCCTCAGCTTTTTTGAGTCTTATGTGCCCTGGTGACTTAAGTTTTTTTGACTGGGTCCAGCAGGAGTAGGCCTGCATTGATTGGGCTCCGCTCGCAGCTTCGCCTTAGCCCATAAGGCGAAGCCTAGACGGCGTAGCCTACAAGAAATAGAACGATAGTTGTGATATTATAACTCTAGTTCTATGATTGTAGGCGTAGCCGTCTAGTTTCCCACCTGCTGTACCCTCCAAATGCTGAAAGAATAGCATGGAGAATGAGCGGCGGCTTGCGCCGCCTTATATACACGTGCCGTGGGAAATGTGGGCGGTGCCCACGTTGATTGGTGCATAGTTGAAATTTTTCAGTGCGTGCGAGCACGCGCACGGGACAAGCCCATAAGGCGAAGCCTAGATGGCTACGCCTACAATCATAGAACTAGAGTTATAATATCATAACTAATGGGCTACTGGGGCTAGCTAACTAGCTAATGGCATGTGCCGTTCCAGAGCGGCATGTGCCGTTCCAGAATGGCATGAGCCATGGTAGGTCAGTGGTCGCAAAGGCACATGCCACAGCAGGCCAATAAACGATCTCGGCGTCTCTCGCACTGTGGCTACACGAATGAGAGCTCTAGCCGCACCCTGCTAATGATGGGTTAATGCAGAGCTCTCATTTCGTGTGAAGTAGGCCTACTTGTACTTGTGCATTGACTAACTAAGAATCTTCAAAGGGTGTATACGATTGTGCAGCATTATAAATCAATTTTGACAGTTGAGAATCACTTCAGAGTTATGGGAGATAACAGGGAATTCGTTTATTTTAATGCAGAAATAAGTTTGGTATAAAATACACATACAGGTACAAAACAATAAGCCGAAAAAAAAAAGGGTCAGGTAAGTAATTGGCGTAACTTTTCCTGGTAATGCCTATGGTCGTCCAGTACAGTGCGAGGAGCGTTGTAGCTGTCTACTCCGCCACTAGGCGTGCTATTTCACTGCTGTAGCGGACTACTCCGCCACTAGAGGGCGGTGTTTTACCCAAAACCCTACCCCACCCAAAAATAGAAAAAAATATAAGACTTTATATATTAATAAAACATTCAATATACAACGCTTCACGAATTTGCGTGTCATTGTGTAGTCCCATTTTTGGACACGATGGAGACTGTAGAGGTTTGTAGGACGATGGAAGTAACATTTGTGGATTCCTTGCAGCCGTCTTTGATATGTTCAGTAACGCTCGTGGTCACTTGAAACAATATTTGAAAAATCTTTTCCCCGTTACTTACAACGAGCTTACAAAAAATTACTAATTGATCCCATTTTAAAACACTCTTTGCTCACCTCACCTCGGGTTAAGGTTAGGCTTAGGGTCCCTGGCCCACAGACCAACTGGTCATAGCCAAAATTTAAATGCAATCCAGAGGATGTGAATCCCAACATTTTAAATATACAAGAAAGGTAAAAATCTATATCAACAAAAAATATCAAATATACAAATAACAAATAAGGAAAAAAAATACAGATAAATAAGAATAGCAGCTGATGTGTAAACGGTATTTCACAGTAGTGTTGTCCAGTTTTTAAAGAGTGCAATTTGGTACATTCAGGATGTTTTAAGGGGCTTGTGAAATGAATAGTTGAATGTGAATGGATAATTCACGTATGGCTATGGGATAGAGGCTGTCTCTGAGCCTGTTCTTTCGAGCTTTGAGAGACCTACAGGTTATGTCCTGGGTGGGATGGGTCTTTCAGGACGTTGGCGGCCTGCCCAGGCCGCGAGAGCTGAAGATGTCCTTCAGGTAGGGCAGTGTGCAACCGGTAATTTTCTGGGCGGTGTTGATGACCCTCTGAGAGGCCTTCCTTTCCACTGTATAACCATGGTGGTTATACAGTACGCCAGCACACTCTCGATGGAGCAGCGGTAGAAGGATACCAGCAGCATCCCCTCCAGGTTGCTTTTCCTGAGGATCCTCTGAAAGTAGAGTCGCTGCTGGGCCTTCTTGACTACTGTGGTGGGGTTTGTAATCCAGGAGAGATCCTCTGTATTGCGTGTGCCCAGGAATCTAAAGTCTGAAACCCTTTCCACACGGTCCCCCTGCATGAGTAGGGGTTGGGGCGCTGCACTGTTCTTACGGAAGTCTGTAATGATTTCCTTTGTTTTTGTGTTGATCAGGATGAGGTTGTTGACTGAACACCACGCTGCCAGTCTTTGGACTTCCCCCCTGTAGGCTGTCTCATCTCCTTCTGAGATAATTCCAACCACATGTTGTGGACTTATCATGTCTCTCTCTCTCTCTCTCTCTCTCTCTCTCTCTCTCTCTCTCTCTCTCTCTCTCTCTCTCTCTCTCTCTCTCTTCTCTCTCTCTCTCTCTCTCTCTCTCTCTCTCTCTCTCTCTCTCTCTCTCTCTCTCTCTCTCTCTCTCTCTCTCTCTCTCTCTCTCTCTCCCTCTCTCTCTGTCTGTTTCTGTCTCTCTTTCTGTGTCTCTCTCTCTCTGTCTCTCTTTTCTTTCTGTCTCTCTTTCTCTTTCACTCTCTGTCTCTCTTTTGGTCTCTGTCTCTCTCTCTCTCTGTCTCTCTCTCTCTTTCACGCTCTGTCTCTCTCCAGGTTGGATTTCTCGACCTCATTAGTTTTCCAATTAGCCTCATCATCTGTCAGCTGTCATTTAGTCACTCAGGGCAATGTTGACTCTGCTGCCAATCATATGCTCCGATTAATCTCAGTGGGAAACTGCAGCCAACTGTATGCTCTGATTCATTTCAGTGGGACCAGTTGTGCTGCCGGAAGTCTCGCTGACCTACAACTTGTGAAGTTAATACACCATACTTTACAAGTAAAAGTTGATAAACTACACTTTACAAGTTGATGCTTAGTACTATAAAAGTTGATAAACGACAGTTTACAAGTTGATAATAGTATAATTAATATTAATACATGATACAAGTTGTAGTTTGTACTTTTACTTTCTAATCTGTTCCTTAGGGTTAGGGTAAACCACTCGCCAAGTGTTTGGTCGTGTACTTTAGGGTGGATTTCTTAGTTTTTCCACTCCCTCTCTTCACTCTCTGGATATCGCGTTACTAGGGATTGTCATTTTCGCACAATGTCTATAGGTGTGTGTGTGTGTGTGTGTGTGTGTGTGTGTGTGTGTGTGTGTGTGTGTGTGTGTGTGTGTGTGTGTGTGTGTGTGTGTGTGTGTGTGTGTGTGTGTGTGTGTGTGTGTGTGTGTGTGTGTGTGTGTGTGTGTGTGTGTGACACAGAAAACCCCAGCCTAGTATTTTGCCTACCCTAGCCCAGCATGGTGCTGAATCAAACCAAAGCCTAGCGTGGTGCTAACTTTAACCGTAACAAAAATATATATATGTAGCGTAATATCTAACAAAACGAGCATACACGTAAATTGTGTATTTTAGATTCAAAATATTTTTTTGCATCTAAATAATTAGAATCTCAGTTTTAATACGGATAATATCAAAATAAAAATTGAAACCTCCCGTTTGATATTATATATCGCAGGTAGGATCGTGGGATTTGGTTAGGGTGAGTTAACTTCGTATCTAATTACAATATACCTACCTAATATTCTACAAACGGTAAGCTGGTTTTGTTATTTTTAGGTATGAACATATTGCATGTATGTATTTATAATTGTGTCCTATATGCGTGCGGGAGCGATAAGGAGCGGCGCTACCGTCAGCCCACTGCAAGCCATCTTTGTTCTACATCAATAGTCTCCAACCCAACCCTGACCGGCGGCTGAATGAGTCAGAGTGAATGGACGCTCATTATGTGTCGAGAGGAGCCAGTGAATGAGATAATCTCCATTCTACTCCCATCATTCTCCCCTAACCTCTTCCTCTCTCACCCAGCATATGGCTGCGTCACCACACCTCCAGCTCTGGCATTGTTGCTGAACATTTATCTCCAGTAATAAGCAGGCAGTACGCTGTGTTCATAACACAGGCAGTATGCTAGTGAATGTAGAATAATAAGCAGGCAGTAAACGGATGTGTAGATAATAAGCAAGCAGTAAGCTATTGTATTTATAATGCAGGCAGTAAGCTGTTGTGTGCATATACAAAATCAGGCAGTAAGCTGTTTTATGTAAAATAAATAGTTAGTAAGCTAGTGTATTTATAATAAAGACAGTAAGCTGTTGTATGAATATAAAAAATCAGGCAGTAAGCTAGGGTATGTATAATGCAGGCAGTAATTAGTATGTTTGTAATCTGTAATGTTCCTACATTTCCTGCCCTGGGGTGACTAGTCCTTCCCGTTTCCATGGGGACAGGACCAGTTTATGTTAGCCCTGGACGAGCCTGCTAGCTCATGTTTTATTTGCTGTGACAGATGGCCCTCCCCTTCAGCCCGGGTTGGAACAATCACAATAGTTTATCTCATTTTGAGCAGGTTTTGATCCAGTATGATGACTTGATGACTGCACAGAGGAGCAGCCTGTGGCAGCGCTGTTTAGGCACATTGCGTTGTTCGGTCCATCAAACTACAAATGTCCCCTGAACTAGCCACCTCCAATGGACTTTAAAGGTTGAATATATGGTTAGCCTATGGTTAGCGGTTGCCCCAACTCTTTACCAACAGTTATCATTCACTATTAGATCCCTGTTTACCCACTGTTACCCTAACCCTGTTTACCCACTGTTACCCTAACCCTGTTTACCCACTGTTACCCTAACCCTGTTTACCCACTGTTACCCTAACCCTGTTTACCCACTGTTACCCTAACCCTGTTTACCCACTGTTACCCTAACCCTGTTTACCCACTGTTACCCTAACCCTGTTTACCCTCTGTTACCCTAACCCTGTTTACCCTCTGTTACCCTAACCCTGTTTACCCTCTGTTACCCTAACCCTGTTTACCCACTGTTACCCTAACCCTGTTTACCCACTGTTACCCTAACCCTATTTACCCACTGTTACCCTAACCCTGTTTACCCACTGTTACCCTAACCCTGTTTACCCACTGTTACCCTAACCCTAACCCTGAGCCTAAAACACAAAATAACTCCATTATTTGTACCAGCTCCTTCTGCTTCTTTTACTGCAAATATGGTTGCTCCTAGTTTTTATTCAATCTTCTTCTCCATCTTCTGACCCTTACCTTAACCCTTCTCCATCTTCTTACACTTACCTTAACTGTTCTCCATCTTCTAAACCTTACCTTAACATTCCTCCGTCTTGTAACCCTTACCTTAACCATTCTCCATCTTCTTACCCTAACTCTTCTCCATCTTCTAACCCATATCTTAACCCTTCTCCATCTTCTAACCCTCACCTTAACTCTACTTCTGATCCTTACCTTGCCTAGGAGAGCAGACTTCACCATTGATCCATCATGGACACTTATCTACGGCTGTAGAGCGTATTATATCTGTATAAATGTATATATATATATATATTTAATATATATGTATATGTATACATATTATGTATGGATATATGGATGTAAACCAGGTAACACTTATCTAAGGCTCTCTGGCGTATTATATCAATAAATTGTGCTTGTTCGTTAATGGGTCTCTCCTGATTGAAGTTGATCAGCATCCCAGGTCAGTGACGGAGAGCCCTATTCCTATTTGTGGAATCTCTTTCCACATTAACTATTGAGGAGTTTTTTCATGATTCTGGGCTCTCTGATGGCGTGCCTCTAGAACCCTGACCTATATAATACACCGGCTCACAAAAACATTTCCATGTTGTTGAAAACACAAACATACATTAAACCGCAGGGGTTCAAACGGGCTATTGATGTACCACTAAATTGTCATCAATACACTTTTTGGACCTTGTTTAAAGGAAGCGGTAAGAAATAGATAAATACACATGCTGTGTAAAGTGCAGGCCACGCCCCTTTCTACATATTGCTACTACATGCCACTCCCCCTTATACACATTACTACCGCAGGAGGCCCCGGGCCAGGCCGCTTAATGTGCAATAATATCGCAGGCCGCGCCCCTCTATACACATTACTACTACAGAAAGCTCTGGGTCCAGCCCCTTTATACACATTACTACTGCAGCGGGCCCTAGGCCGCACCCCTTTATTCACAATACTAATATAGTAGTATAGTAAGGTACTATACGACTAACTACTTACATTTACATACTAAAAAAACGTTCACTTT